>JASANF010015167.1:0-42612 GCA_030248245.1 Trissonchulus sp. WLG1_4
AAACACCACATCCATGTATGTTCAACAGGTCTATCAATCCAGTGTCTGTCCGCTCACATTGTTCAATTTTTTATAAGTGTTGCTGGCGACATGAATTTTTTCATTGATCGTTCGCCGAGTTGAGTTAGCCCTTCGCGTCTGAGATAGCAAGCGTTCTGGGGCCTGTTGCTCAGTTCAACTCGTCTTGCCATCATTGTAACAATTAAAAGTGCAAAATCAGGGGTTTTGTAACGAATTTGTTATGTAAATTCATTACAAATCGCCCGATTTTTCATTTACAATAAATTGTTACTAAAATGTGTAAGTTCCAGCAACAGGACCTTGGCATGGATGACGACTGATGAGTCTTTTTTATACGGGGCTCAGACAAGGCGATAGTAATTATTGTATATACTGAAGTTAAATTAAATATTGTTTTAGGGAGTGTTCAGGAATCCCTGGAAAAGTGTTTCGGTCGACACGGTGGCTCAATCCCCATCCAACCCAACGAAGAATTTCAACAGAGAATTGCTGTAAGCAAAGCATATTATACATATATTTTTTGGCATAAAACCGATTCTCAGATAGTATTGCCGAATGCCGTGGCATATATCAACTTACCTTAAATATGTAATTATAAAAATATTCAAGTAAAAAAATGTCATAGGTACACTACTAGTACATTGATATAATTTTTTCTGAAATAATTGCTGTACGCTTATTATGCAAATTTTTGACAGTAAGCAGATTCTCACAGACTATTATCTCGGCACGTGTTATATTCTTAAAAATTTTCAAGTAGCAATTGGGTGGTCATATAGGCTAATAGTACTTTATACATTGATATAATTTTTGCTTCAAAATTTCATTATGCACATTCCTCGTTTTTAGGGCGCAACTGAAAAAGATATAGTGAACAGCGGTCTAGAATATTCCATGGAACGTTCGGCTCGTGTAAGTTTAATTAAAAGTTTCGTTTAGCTACTTAGCTGGTTAAGCTTAATTCATGTTTTTACAGCCATACAGCTGGCAACATTAATGCACAGGACTACTAATTCGTCAGGTTTAATAACGGTTTTGCCGAATTGTTTGTTTTTAACGCGTAATGAAAGTTTTTTTGTTAGAATGTTTGGTCTAGCTTGGATTGTGGGTGGTCTTTTTTATTAGTTGTTGGCAGTTATTTCAGCTGGATGAACTTAATCCAATTTAATTTCAGGCAATCATTCGAACTGCCAAGAAGTACAATCTTGGTCTGGACCTGAGAACAGCCGCCTACGCCAACGCTATCGAGAAAATATTCGGCAACTATGCAATCGCCGGATTTACCTTTACGTAAAGAACACTGTTAAAAACTTGTTGCACATTAAAATCAATAATGTTATCTTGATCTATCTATGAGTTCTGGTTTGATTTTTTATGTCTTCAAGTTTCTGTTTTCATTTACATGTATAATAATATGAGCAATATTATATTCGTTTATAACGTAGATTTTATCCTATTTTGACTTCTAGTCTTCATTATGTTTAATAGTAGTTAATTTTTATAGATAAGAAACTAATCATTTAATTATTAATAATTTTGTCTTGATTTTGTCATACCCCTGTGTTTATCATTCTAGTCTGCACTTTTGATTTTTTTGTAAGTCAGTAACAGTCAGTATTGGTACTAATTTCTCAATATTAGAAAGATCATAACAAGAGTACATAATAGCGTCTCACTCTATATAGAGTGAGAAGCTATTATGTACTCTTGATCATAACTATGTTTTTTTGTGAAATTTCATATTTCTTGTTATTTTCCTACACAATTATTTTTTACTCTTTCCTCAGTTTTAACTTATTTTTCATTAACAAAAATGATTGGGTGCGATTTCTCTAGTAGAATCTGTTGTCAGCGTCGGGTATATTTTTTGAGACCACAGCAGTATAATCATAAATTGGTAATCGTAAATAAATAGTAGTTTTTATTTATATATAACAATAAAAGATTGGTAAACATGGTATTACCTCATACCCTTAAACAAGTACTGTACTTTATTTAATTTTGTATTTTCAGCCGTGCGCGTGTTTTTTGGGGTTTTTTCCCTTTTAGTAATGCATGCGATTGAACTACGTAGTTTCTAAAACCAATAACAGCATCTTGGCTATGGTTTCTTTTGGTTCTAAGTGATGAAACAAAGCAATTAGTAGAATCGTTCCGCAGTGGTTTATAACGAGCACTGAAGGTTGAATCGACACGGTCTTAACCGTACAGGAATTTGTTAGGTGACCGAATTTGCCGAAGCTAACTAATTTGTGTAAATTCTACTTTTCATTTCTTTCTATTTCCAGTTTGTGACCTGAAACAAAGGCTATTCTACTTGGAATCCAGCTTTGTAGTGAGAAAACAACATTCCGTGAACTCTCTTTGCTGCATTGTAGAGTAGTCATAAACATTTTGATATAATCATAATAATATAATTGACTGAAATGATATTTATGATTCAAACTATGCTTTACATCGTGAATTTGAATGAAACTTAAACTAGTTTCATGTTAAGTGGGAAGTGTATGTGCTTTTTTTCATTACAAAGTTCACGGAAAAGCAAAAAAACGTAAACTTTTTTGATTGTGGCTGTAGCTTATATAGAACCGTGTGTAGGCGTATATAGCTTGCGGTCGCCCGTTTAAATGGTTCTGTATACGGTAGTGATTTTTGTTCTTTCGGTTTTGATGATGGTATACGGACAGTACAAAGATACCTTTTCGGGTTAGCACTAGGGCAAAAAAGTTTGACCATTTTCATTAAAGGTAAAGTACGGCTAAGGCTTCAATTTAAGTTAAGGTTACAGTTAAAGTAAGGGTGAGGCGTTAATTTAAGTTAAAGTTAAAGTAAGCCCAACATCGATGACTTTTATATATACATATATATATATATATATATATATATATATATATATATATATATATATATATATATATATATATATATATATATATATATATATATATATATATATATATATATATATATATAACTTTAATGTTAGGGTGTTTTAATTCAGGTAAAGTTACAGTTAAAGTAGGACCTCTTTTTGTAGTTGAATTATGACCCGTAACTTTTTTGCCCTAGTTAACACATTGTGCTTTGTAAGTACACAAAAAGTACTATAGCTGTTGTTTTTTTGTTAACATTACGAAGCGCTATGTCTGGCATAATTTATTGAACTGTGTTTAACGAAAAATGGGTGTTAATCCGTGTTCCATTTTGGTGGTTAACATTGGTCCTATTCCTGGTGTTTTTGTGTATGGGGCCTAATTTTTGGATGCCACAAGTTTTTCGGTCCTCCCCCACGTTTGTAAGCATTGTCTGAAATCATTAGTGACTTGCAGTTTTTTCCGCGCTGTTGCCTGAACCCACTTTAAAAAGCGAAAAATGCCACAATTCTGCACACAATTGAACATTTCTGTACTTGAGACATTTTTATTTCGGGCTAACACAAAAATAGCCCCGCCCCGTCAATAAACTATGCCGCCCCTGGTATTGGTGTACGTCATATTATTTAGTTTGTCGTGGTTTCTGTCATTGCCAGTAACTGTGTCGGTCGTTTGGACCCTTTCGCTTCTCATTACTGGCTTTTTTACCTGTAAAATTGGCTTTGCATCAATTGGTTGCATGTTATATATACGTTTTCTTTTCCGGTTAAGGGATTGCATAGGGAAATTAAAGCAAGGTAGAAATTAAACTACCAAGTACGCCTCTGTAATGAATTAAAATAGACAAAATTGGCGAACGCCTGATATATACATATTGTGTAGTGATTGGTGGGGACCCGGTAAATTCGGTCAAAAAAGGGGAGGTCGGTGGCTCCCAGGGCCAAAAAAGAAAGTGAACGCACGGCGTATGCAAAATGGTTAAACGCACAAAAATATGGCTAAATCTTTATTCTAAATTTTATACCAGAAAAGAGAGCCTTGGGGAATCGGGGTTAAAAATTAGTAAGGTCCGAATAAGGGGTCTTAGCAAATGGAGTTTAGCCAAAATGTTTTTGCTGCTTCATGCTACCTTTCAAAGTATACACATGCGAAATTATATACTTGCGACTTTGCGAGTACAGTAATTGATAACTGTTACCGAATATACACCGCAATACCGAATGTTTTGACTGCAGTGGTGGTGTGATTGTGATACTGTGATGTAAACTAGAAACGCTAGAACAATACGTGAGTAGAAGCAGTTTAATATTAGTTTGCTTGTTATGTAGTTCAAAAATATTTTCCATTGTAAAATTTTTTTCCATGTGTTGATTGATAATGCGTGTAGTGTTTGGCGTAAAGTTGGTGTCGGATGTTGCAGTGAAAAAATATTTTTAGTAAATGCGAATAATCTTTGGTAGTTTTCCTTATACCAAATTTTTTTGTTCTGATGCTTATGAAATTATTTTTATGAACTCGAAAACTGAATATTTTTGGGCAGTTTTTCAAGTACACTATTTGTGTCAGCTATCAGCAAATTTGTTCGTAATTTGCGGTTCCTTACTTAATTGTATATAAGGTGGTCTGTTTTTGTTTTTGTTTAGACATGAGTAACGGAATAGGAGAGTTTTCTTTGACAATATCTATTCGCAGCTTGAAATACCGCTGCCAATAAATACACTGCCCTCTTCGTTTAAATTTCGGGGATAGACCGAAATAGAAGACACTTTTAGGAATTAGGATACACCGAAATAGAAACTTGGTGGAGAATAACGAAAAAGACCCAAGTGAACCCCATATTTTTTGACCTTGTACATATTTTCACGTAAGAGGAACAAAACTAACAAAATTCAGTGATAAGCACGCCAATACTTCTTTTTCCGTTCTCTGTTTGCACATCTGTGACGTTTAAGTTCCATGATTAGATTAGTGTTATAAATATAAATGATAGAGATATTTATGTAGGAATGCTGCCAAGTAATTTTTTATTAACCGAATAAACAATTTTCTCTTTTTGTCTGATTAGTATATAGTGAATAATTGGCGTTTTCTGCGTTTTTCCTGCTGATAAAAGCATGTTCTGGGTAAATCCTGCAAGAATATGCTTGATTAGGGATACATGTTTTATGTTTGACAGAAAGACGTAACGAGACTTCTATAAAGGCCTATTCACACAGGGCTCATTTTGCTGCATGGCGTACGCCATATCGCATGAGCGGGCGCACACGCACACTTGTCTACTGCATTGTGTGCATTGTGTGAGCGGGTGCATTCTGTTTTCACACAGCCTGCTGCATTATTTCACACAATGCAGTAGGCAAGTGTGCGTGTGCGCCCGCTCATGCGCCATGGCGTACGCCATGCAATGCGCCCTCGTGTGAATAGGCCTTAACCATAGATTGAATTGATTTCGGCTGTAACTCAGCTACTGGCCTCTTGTCATTCAACAGTTTTTGGTGTTGAATGTTGGAGCGACTATCTGACTAAAACTAAGACGAAAGCAACTATAATATCTAGCACAATTACTAGTTCGGTTAGGTATTTATTTCAAGCTATCTACTTAGTACTTACTTCACTGTCTTTCGCCAATTTTTGACCAAGGAAGGGCTTACACTTACTGGCCGTCGCTGGAATTGGGTCGTTTTGCCGTCATCCTGCTTCTGCCGTCGGCTTTGTTGCAGTTATGCCGATTTTGTCATGTGAGTGCCGAACAATGACCTTGTAGAGGCAGGTATCATATGTAGGGTGTTACTGGATCACTGATATGCTAAACAACGGGCGGATGCCCAATAACTGCAACAGGGTATCCTGTGTGCTAAACTGGACCACGGTCCACTGTCCACGTCAAATCTAGCGGTTTGGTCGAGACGTTTCAATACTTTCTTTCTGGCGCTCTCGCAATTCGGTAGTCTTAGCTGTCGCCGTGCTCAGGTAAGCGGCGACTCCACTCAGTGGCGGCCACCACGGGGGCGGTCTGCTGAATCGTTCACGGTCGAATGTCGTCATGGCGCTGTTCAGCCTCCATTAGTTGCAAGTATATACACGGATTCAACTTTAGGGGGCTGAAAATGAGGTGGTTGCTCGGGGTGTGGTGACGTGGTGTCTGCTTGTCATGAATAGGGTCATCCGTTTTGAAGGTCACTTGAGACACTGTCTCGCGATTATCTCGTAAATCACTGACTAACTTAACCACCGTTCTAGAATTTCACCCTATGTCTCGTCAGTCGTCAGTAGCCCTCTCCGAAACGTGCACTGTGCGCCGACTCTTGACCTTTCACTCCCAGTACCTCATCAAGAGGAGAAATCTGAACCGCGGCTGGTGTAGGGTTATCGTGCCCAAACAAAAAACGAAGAATATTTAGTTTATGTCTACGCGGTATTGGACTGAGCGAAGGTGCCGGGTGCGCGCTCGTAACGACGCTTCCGCTGACTTGATCGACCGGGCGACTCGGTACGTGACCGAGGACGGCTATTTAAACCTTCATAACTAGCCACTGATAATTCTTCGTCACTACGCTGCGGGGTCAGGTAGTTCTTAGACCGAGAACTGTATCCAAGCGGCTTGCGCAGAAAAGCCAGAATCGTTGTGCCCAGACAGCAGCTAATTTGCGTAATTACCTATTCAAATGACCACGTAACAAGCAAAATCCTATATACATATATATGTAGTAGTGCAGTAAACGCATTGAAGTGAAATAGGTAGGTCTTTCGCATGTGAGTTTTTGATTCGATAACACACAAACTAGCAGACAAAAATTGTAAATGACAAAATAATTAATAAATAAACAAGCACGACTTGCGAGTAAAGTTTAAACAATTTATTGTCGAAAGATATAATCGTGACATGCTCATGTAAAATGCCGAGGACATTCTTCGAATATAAAACGCGGCGCCAAAATTTCCAAGGCCAACACTTTCAACATGTGTTGAGCTGAATCTTTTTCGCGCTGCCCACTGCAGGTTTAAGGTTTATAGCTTAAGGTTTAACGTTTAACGTTTCAATCACACTGGCAGTTGAAATTTTTCAACATCGTTAAACCTTAAACCAATGCAGTGGGAATGTGCAATATGCTCAAGTCATGTTCTACGTTGAACCTTAAACCTGCAGTGGGAAACGAGCATTTCTTTCAGAACCTTGACAATATTTGAAGTTGAACACGTAATACAAACCTTATCACAAAAACCGTTAACGACGAGCAATTCAAATACAACCGAGTCAGAAGCACAAAGCTAAAACCGTCTATTAGAAACTGCCGGTTTTATGCCAATGTCAGCTGCTAAAATCTTGTCAGCCGTGATCGATATTGCGGTCACACTCCAGTGGTTTGTTTGTGTAGCCATGCCAAGACATGATTTGACCATGGCTTTCAGTCCTCGAAGTTTTCTAATATGGACGCGGTAATAAATAGTCTACGAAGCATTTTTACGACAGATTTCGTCATTACTGCCCACTGCGTGTGCATCAGGATTTTCATCACTGACAGACATGCAAGCCTGTTTGATAACCAGCATACATATTACATACGTATTCACAACACTATATGCTGAGATCGCATACTAGCAATCATGATGAACACACACCCACACACAAACAATGTATTTCTAGGACCTACCAAATTTTACACAGTAACTAACACAGTGAGATGCAGATACATGCAAATCGACGTTTCGTAATATAGTATATACGCGGCAGCTGAGGCCGCCGCGTAAAAAGAAGACACACGAATAGTGCGGGTTAAGCTTTTATTAGTCTCGCACAGTTGTGACGGAAGGAAACAATGACCAAAATGAAATAAAAATAGAAATAACAGCCAAAACAAGCATTTAACAAAAACAATGAAAAAAGTTGACGTCTACATCAAAATTTAACATGTCTGTTCTTTGTTAACAATAACAAGGTGCAATAACAAGTGTTAATAGTGAGGGTTAGTAGTAGTTGGAAAGCTTGAGCGTTAGAATCAGGAAAATCAGTGCCGAAGGTGGTGTGTTGTAGTCTAGAGGGTGGTCGAATCGGGCGGGGATTAATATCCGGGGGCCAGACGGGCCGGGGGGCAGTGGTCGCAGGTTCCGGGGGGTCCCTCTTGGCCGGGATCGCCAGGTTCTCCGGGACGCCCAGGGGTGCCGTTGTTTCCATCGGAACCGGGGTCGCCATCCGGACCAGCGGGACCGGGCCCGCCAGGGGTGCCATCGCCGCCAGGGGTGCCGGGGTCTCCAGGGGATCCGGGAGTTCCGGGGGGTCCGGGAGGGCCTGGTTCCGGAGCGGGAGCGGGCACGGTGGGACCGGGGTCGCCAGGGGGTCCCTTGGGGCCGGGATCTCCGTTGGGTCCTGGGGGGCCGGCCGGTCCTCGGGGTCCGGGGCCTCCTGGGGTGTTGTCCCGTCCTGGGATCCCGTCGGGACCGTCCTCTCCCGGGGGTCCGCGTGGCCCGGGGGGTCCTTGGGGTCCGGCTGCTGGCTGGCAGGGGCACTGTGGTGGGATGGGAGCCACAGTCTCGCCCTCCTCGGCGTCCCGCCCTGGATTTCCTCGCCCACCATCCTCTCCTGGGTTTCCGTCTGATCCATCTCCTCCTGGTGGGCCGGGAGGTCCTCCGGGTCCTTGTTGGCAGCAACCTGGAAATACAACTCTGAGTATATGCACCTGATATGTGGATGATTTTTGTGAGCAGACTTTACCTTTTTTAGTTCATCCACGTGTATCTGTCTATCGTTGCTGATTAATTGCGGCAGTTGCCGGCTGCCGCTTATGTGAAAGGTGCTGTATGCTGAGTAGTACTCCGCTCAATCTAGCTGACCCATTGCAAATAGTGAGTAGAATTATTAGCAGCTAGTTCTCTTACAAGTCTGGAACATGGAGGCCTGTCGGGTGACTCGGCGGAACACTTCCTGGTTGTTTTCTGGCTGCAGGTCAACTGATTCCTTGTAGAGGTCCTTCGATCGGGTCTGCAAATAAACACACACCAGTGAATCTTGGTTTAGTCTAATTTAAGTTTTAAAAGTACATACCTACATACCTACTATTCGGCCACGAGGACACCACCCCGAGACTGTCATATCTATGACCGTGTGTGTTTGTTGATACGCTAGTGTGAAACCCTCGTGCAGGTGCTTTCGTACGCTTCGCGCACTCGTGCTGCAGCACTCGGAGTTTCACAGAAACATTTTATAAGTCAGTTATAGGACGCCAACGTATCTCATGTCTGTGCGGGTATGTTAAGGTGCGTATAGTGTTTGTGACCGGCCGGAATTTTCGGCCGGCCGGCCCGACTGCTGCCGTCCGTTCAAAAATACCACCCGGCCGCCCCAATCGACCAATAGACCAAATTTTGCCGGCATGTCCGTCCGGGAGGCTAAGCCGAAATGACACTCTGGATTTGGATGAATTTGTTTTTTCTAAAATTTCTCCGGACCGGCGGCGTACGCGGCCGATCACAACTCACAAGCACTAGGTGGGCATGCGTGTTGTTGGTGTGCCTTGCAGAACTGTATTTCGCCATGAATGGTGGCCTGTAGGGTCTGGACGTAGTGGAATATGCCAGTGTGTGTGGGGGGGGGGGGGAGTGTTGTTGGTGTACCACGCAGAACTGTATTTCGCCATGAATGGTGGCCTGTAGGGTCTGGCTGGACGTAGTTGACTATGCCAGTGTGTGTGTGTGGGGGGGGGAGTGTTGTTGGTGTACCTTGCAGAACTGTATTTCGCCATGAATGGTGGCCTGTAGGGTCTGGCTGGACGTCGTTGACTATGCAGTGTGTGTGTGTGGGGGGGGAGTGTTGTTGGTGTACCTTGCAGAACTGTATTTCGCCATGAATGGTGGCCTGTAGGGTCTGGCTGGACGTAGTTGACTATGCCAGTGTGTGTGTGTGGGGGGGGGAGTGTTGTTGGTGTACCTTGCAGAACTGTATTTCGCCATGAATGGTGGCCTGCAGGGTCTGGACGTAGTGGAATATGCCAGTGTGTGTGTGTGGGGGGGGGGGGGAGTGTTGCTGGTGTACCTTGCAGAACTGTATTTCGTCATGAATGGTGGCCTGTAGGGTCTGGCTGGACGTAGTTGACTATGCCAGTGTGTGTGTGTGGGGGGGAGTGTTGTTGGTGTACCTTGCAGAACTGTATTTCGCCATGAATGGTGGCCTGTAGGGTCTGGACGTAGTTGAAGACGAGCGGGAAGGAGATGAGGCAGCTGGTGACGGCCACGGTGGCGAAGACGACGGCCGTGAAGGCCAGGACGCGGCTGGAGCCGGACTCCCCTTCCTCGCCGAACTTGTCGTATTCCCCCATGCTGCTCTGCTCTGGTCGGTTCACTCACAACGGATGCTCAAACACAACGACTACTGCAACAACCACTGCTCCCACACCACAAAACACTACCCTTATATACCATAGGGGCTGATAATGCGTTCTAATGATATGCGTTTTAGAGCATGACTTTTGCAGCGTTTAAGGTGTTTTTTCATAGGATAGGTTTTGTTTTTGTCGCTCGATTTTGCAGAATATCTGCAGAAAATCTGCACATTAGTCGTGCTCCAACGGTGTAAAAATTTTTGCAAAAAGATTTTTCGCACAAGTGAAGATGAAATTGTAAAACAGGCGTCGATTGCAAACTGGATTAATGAAAACTTTTACGGGTCTCTAAGCAATAGAATTTATTTTCTAAATGATGCCATTTTAAAGTAATTTGAATTTGTTTCACTGGTGCATCTTCTAGAATAGTTACCGGTGTGGAGCGCAATAACGCATAAAGTTAATCGACATCTGTCGTGAAACAGTGCAAACATTAAATTATGACAAAAGTGAGGCAAAAATCTTGTGTAAAACCGCGCATCACAAAGTGTAGATAATATTCAATGACAACAAAGATATAACCGCTTTAAATTTGAATTTGATATAAATTTGAGGTTGATTACTTTTTTGTTTGTGCTTTTCATTTTCTACTAGAGTACAATTGCGTCAGGTTGACTTTGGGTCAGGTCGGGTCGGGTTCCAATTTCTGACCCGCGACTTGTGCGGGTGAGGTACGAAATTTTGGTGTAATTTTTGGATTCGGATTACGTTTTGCCTGTTTGACCACATCTCAAGTCAGTAGTAGAGAATGGCAAGACACGGCCTCCTAAATGTGTTATCAAATGGGGTACACGTGTTTTTTTGACACGGTTCCTAATCTCCCTCGACTAGGATTATGGTCAGGGCCTCAGGGGTGTTCCTGCTAGGTTATCCAATGATCTGCAAGGGTAACAGGTTCCCTGACGGTTATTTGGTGGACTGCACCAAATCGGATTAACTAAAGTCTGAGCTGTAGCTGAACTCCAGTTAAGGGGGTAATGTCGTTTTCGTGGTTTTTGACATTTCAGTGTAATTTTTGCGCCCACAGAACTCAAGCTAAAAACGGACTGCTGCTTCGAAACTTTAACCACATTATCTTTAGGCAAATATCCCCACCCGTTTTTTTCCTTTTCTAAAAATAGTTTGTAGAGTCGGTGTTATGGGCTTTTGAAAATTTTAGAGAAAAGTCAAATTACGTGATTTTTGCACAAAGATGTCATTTTCTCAACGTAGAAACGACTTATTAACTATATCAAAAAAACGGGTGGGGATATTATGTCAGTGCATAACTGCAAAAGTTGGCTGATCTTGAGTTTCATAACTGTGGCGCAAAAATTAGTCAAAAAAACCGCTGATGGGGTGTATTCAAATGATTGCAGCAGTAAAATTGCAAAAGATAATCTGCTTTTAAATATAGGTTTTTTAAAGCTAGAAGGTGTAAAAAATTGTAAAAAAGACCGCCCTAGTTTTCGTTGAGGTTAAGTGTAGTTATGGTAGTTTAAAAAAACACCTAAAAACGCAATTACCCCCTTAAATAGACTTCGTTAAATGCCAGCTACATCGCAGCTAGATCTCAGTAGTTTCAACTAAATCTTAAGCGCCAACTGTCGTAATCTTCATTGGTGATTGGTACAGCGGACTTAAACCGATTTAAGGAATTTAAGCCTGAGCTAAATCGGTTTAAGCTAATCCTTAGTTTAATCCAATTTGGTGCAGTCCACCGTTAATCTAACAAATAACTTCAAGAATCATTGTAATTATATAATAAGGCAAGTTTTAAAGTAAAATTCCCTACTTTTACCTACAAAAATTATAACACGTAAAATCATAAAATCATGCAAGCTCCCTTTTGCCAAGCTTTTGGCAAAAAGTAGTATATATAATCTGTCGCCGCTCGGACTGCGGCAGGAAAACACCGATTCTATACTATTTTTATTCTGTTAAAAATGTTATAAATATATTACGATTATAATTATACCGCAATGGCCAACACTTTAGTAAGTCAAGCTAGCAGCTGATCTTGTCATTGAATTTTACGCTATACCATATCAAAAATGCCGTAGGCATTTTTGGTGCAGTTTAATGAAAATAATGTCCTTTCAGCCATACTTTACAATAATCTGGCTAGAGGCTACAATAACGGTTCAAAAGAATAACTGCGATTACGAAACTTACCTCCTTAAGGGGAGGGGCTACCCAGGTCAAAAATCATAGTTCCCCAATTTTGCTTATTTTCACATATGTTACTCCCCCAATGCACCCCAACCTCAGATAAGAACAATTAAGGTTGAAGGTGCACTTTTGGTTCAGTGCGTTTGTCAGTGTATTTAGATAGACAAAAGTGCGTACAAAAGCCTAAAAGTAGCCCATACTTAGACAGTCCTCACCCAAACCACATCAAGCCAATCAGGCTGAAACTTGGCATAGTAGTAGCCCAATATAAGCGCAAAATCGTATAATCCGGATTTTTGATATGTATTTTCAATTTTAAAATCTAGGGCGAAAGGTGAAAAAATGGCCGTTTTTTTGGCCCGCCAAATTTGCGTGATTTTACATTTAGCGTCACAGCCTAGGCCATGGGCAAAAATTTAAAAAAATGGATCATAGAGGTTGAGATATGACCGTAGGCTATCGAATCCTGTAAAAATCAGCTTCGTCTGTGTCAACAAAAATTTCGAGTAAAGTGACGTTTTGCAACCACAAAAAACTTTCTTTTGCGCCTATTGAAATTTTGGGAGCCCTTAGTAAAAAATTGGCAAAAGCATTGGTTCCAGTTTGTTACATCTGCGATGCACCTTCCCTGGGGCTACATTGTGTGCAAATTTAAAGCAAATCGGAGAACCTAAAATTTTCACTGTTACAGGTAGCCCCCCCCCCTTAAGCATGTTTAATACATAATCTAAGGAATGTCGAAATGGTCACGAAGGTGTTATGGCAGTTTTTATAACAACTTCAGCAGAATTCGAATCAGTAGGGTCGGTTAAGCTTTCGCTGGAGTTGGGCAGAAAAATTTCGAACAGTTGCTTACTCTATTTTTCATATTTTTTCGAGTTTTTTGGACAATGGTACATTCATTATGCAACTGTGTTCCAAATATATACTAAAAAAAACTGCTTCAGTTTTTTATTTATAAAACCTTTATCAATTATCATGGATGTCACTAGTCACTGTAGTCTTGTCCGTTCGAAAATTTAAAGTAAGCAGCACAAACATTGTGGGATGTCTGTTCTGGCCCATGGGCTTAGTAAAATTTGGGGTACCTATATTAAAGTTAGTGTTCCGAAAAAAATAATTCACAAGCATAAGCCCATGGGATCGAAGCCTTGTTTAAGAATCAAATGAGGCAGTTTTTCGCATGCTTATCTATTTTGTTTGTAGCTTCCCTATCCCTAGCTAATAATCCGTATTCACCTTCTTGACATAAACCCTTTCATTCCATTTCAAGGCAAACTGGATAATTAGCACATGTCACGACTGTTACACAAGATCTTTCGATCAGCCACTTTAAAGCCCGGTTCATACTCTTATCCTTGAGGACACAGGGACAGGATAAGAACTAACTTCGGCAAGCTGTTCTGACAAGCTGGCAATTTTTTTTCGGTTAATTTTTCGCGTACGCACTAGTCTTGGTACCAGCGTTGTTCATGCTAAAATAGACATTTCACCGGGTACTTTCTTCTGAGTTGCTTTGGGACAAAATTTAGGACAAGGACAAAGACGAGTATGAACTGGGCTCAAGAAGATTGCGTGCTTAAGAAGATTGCCAATTTAAATAAAAATGCCACCTTTTTTCTAGTCCCGAGTGGATATTTAATGTATATACCATATGCTAACTTGTTTTCATGCTGCAATAACAAAAGTACCTGGGGTGTTATCCCATCCTGGGATCCCGTCGGGACTGTTCTCTCCGGGGGACCAAACTAAATATACCTAATAGGTTTAACGATTGTGGAATATTGCTAATCTAATTCACGATCATTCATTGTAGAATCGTTGTTCAGCATCGATTGTCATCGAAGTGATCCTATATTAATTTTTGTATTTTTTGTGCTATCATATCATCTGCGAAAATTTACGTAATTCGATAAGTCTATGCTTGTAGAGCTCACTGTAGAGACTCACTCTCCTTTCACAAAATTCGAGCAGTAGATATTTTTGTGGCGGTACTGGAAGAAAATATAGTCAGTTTTTTTGATAAACGTACAGGTTACCAGAGGTACCCAGTGGAATACCCGGAGGGTAAACTACCTTGTGCGTGGAATGTAGTGCCTTGTCATTTTTGGTTATTTCGAAAGCGACCATTTTCAACTGATGTAAACTGATTTGTTTCCTGATTTCATCATTTTTCAATCCAGAAACGTGGGACTGACATATATATTCGGTAGGGGTATGTACTTTTCGCACTTTGAGGCTAGCCTTCCTACTCGCATCAGTGCTTAGTGCTTGTATCTGTACACTGTTTTGAGACTTTCGTGTAATTGTGAAGTTGTTTATTGGAATTACCTAATTATAAAATGTTCTATAGTTCACACCTAAAGTTAATACCGTAAAAACAAGATGCTGCCTGTGAAGCTTTTATTAGTCTCGCACAGTTGTGACGGAAGGAAACAATGACCAGAATGAAATAAAAAAAGAAATAACAGCCAAAACAAGCATTTAACAAAAACAATGAAAAAAGTTGACGTCTACATCATAGAAATTAAAATTTAACATGTCTGTTCTTTGTTAACAATAACAAGGTGCAATAACAAGTGTTAATAGTGAGGGTTAGTAGTAGTTGGAAAGCTTGAGCGTTAGAATCAGGAAAATCAGTGCCGAAGGTGGTGTGTTGTAGTCTAGAGGGTGGTCGAATCGGGCGGGGCTTAATATCCGGGGGCCAGACGAGCTGGGGGGCAGTGGTCGCAGGTTCCGGGGGGTCCCTCTTGGCCGGGATCGCCAGGTTCTCCGGGACGCCCAGGGGTGCCGTTGTTTCCATCGGAACCGGGGTCGCCATCCGGACCAGCGGGACCGGGACCGCCAGGGGTGCCATCGCCGCCAGGGGTGCCGGGGTCTCCAGGGGATCCGGGAGTTCCGGGGGGTCCGGGAGGGCCTGGTTCCGGAGCAGGAGCGGGCACGGTGGGACCGGGGTCGCCAGGGGGTCCCTTGGGGCCGGGATCTCCGTTGGGTCCTGGGGGGCCGGCCGGTCCTCGGGGTCCGGGACCTCCTGGGGTGTTGTCCCGTCCTGGGATCCCGTCAGGACCGTCCTCTCCCGGGGGTCCGCGTGGCCCGGGGGGTCCTTGGGGTCCGGCTGCTGGCTGGCAGGGGCACTGTGGTGGGATGGGAGCCACAGTCTCGCCCTCCTCGGCGTCCCGCCCTGGATTTCCTCGCCCACCATCCTCTCCTGGGTTTCCGTCTGATCCATCTCCTCCTGGTGGGCCGGGAGGTCCTCCGGGTCCTTGTTGGCAGCAACCTGGAAGTAAACTTCTCAGTATATGCACCTAATAAATGATTTTGGTGAACAGACTTTACCTTTACCAGTTCACCCACGTTTAGGTATCTATCACTGTATATATGATTAATCGTGGCAGTTGCTAGGTATCTGATAGGTGCTGTATGCTGCACAGTGCACAGCGCGATGTACGTGACCTATTACAAATGTGAGTAGAAACACAACATAGTTAATCTTACAAGTCTGGAACATGGAGGCCTGTCGGGTGACTCGGCGGAACACTTCCTGGTTGTTCTCTGGCTGCAGGTCAACTGATTCCTTGTAGAGGTCCTTCGATCGGGTCTGCAAGTAAACACAAACTTGGGAATCTTGGCTTTTGTTTGTCGACAAAGCAGTTGGTTTTTTGGGGGACATCCGGACATTTGACTACATTTTAGGGACTCTCCGCCCGTCATTAAACGAAAATATCCTAAATTCTGCTAAATTTTTCATAAAACTTTCCATTTTCCCCAACATTAAGCACCCCGGACTCTAGATTTTAATGCCCCACGCGCACATAAAGGTATATTGTATACCATGTTTATCAAATGTCTGTGCGTGTGTGTAGTGTTTGTGATCGGCCACCTAAGCCGCCGACTGGGGCCGGCCAGCAGGCCGACCCGGCAATTATTTTAGAAAAAACAAATTCATCCAAATCCAGAGTGTTATTTCGGTTTAACTCAGCCTGCCGGACTGTTATGCGGGCCCAATCGCCGAAACTTGCCGGCCAGAACCGCACAGGTGTATGTGTGGGTGGGCATGTGTGTCGTTGTTGTACCTTGCAGAACTGTATTTCGCCATGAATGGTGGCCTGTAGGGTCTGGGTGGACGTAGTTGACTATGCCAGTGTGTGTGTGGGGGGGGAGAGTGTTGTTGGTGTACATTGCAGAACTGTATTTCGCCATGAATGGTGGCCTGTAGGGTCTGGCTGGACGTAGTTGACTATGCAGTGTGTGTGTGCGTGGGGGGGGGAGTGTTGTTGGTGTACCTTGCAGAACTGTATTTCGCCATGAATGGTGGCCTGTAGGGTCTGGGTGGACGTAGTTGACTATGCCAGTGTGTGTGTGTGGGGGGGGGGGAGTGTTGTTGGTGTACCTTGCAGAACTGTATTTCGCCATGAATGGTGGCCTGTAGGGTCTGGCTGGACGTAGTTGACTATGCAGTGTGTGTGTGCGTGGGGGGGGGAGTGTTGTTGGTGTACCTTGCAGAACTGTATTTCGCCATGAATGGTGGCCTGTAGGGTCTGGACGTAGTTGAAGACGAGCGGGAAGGAGATGAGGCAGCTGGTGACGGCCACGGTGGCGAAGACGACGGCCGTGAAGGCCAGGACGCGGCTGGAGCCGGACTCCCCTTCCTCGCCGAACTTGTCGTATTCCCCCATGCTGCTCTGCTCTGGTCGGTTCACTCACAACGGATGCTCAAACACAACGACTACTGCAACAACCACTGCTCCCACACCACAAAACACTACCCTTATATACCAGAAAGGCTACACGCTTCAGTGTTTTGAGGGGTTTCAGAGCGTGAACTAGGATTGGTATAAAAATTTTTACACTAGGGATTGCACTTTTGTAATTAATTTAATACAATGAGACTTTATTTTCACAATCTTTTCTTCAAGCGTCACACTGAAAACCTGCCGGGCGTTTTAAATTTGAAACAATTAGTGTGGAAACAACCGTTTTCACTGTTTTAGAAAGTTGCACATACATTTGATGAATTTGATTCTCAAAATTACTAGTTTCTTTGACGTGTCCTTGGTTTGGAAATTTTGGAAAACAAATAGGATTTCCAAATTATAAGTTGTGTATTCTTTCATGTTAGAAGAACAAGAATGTATGCGCATAGGTTTCTCGTCTTACGTAGAAAAACAAAGCCTATGCTTTCACGAGGACATGAACAAATCAAGTTGTCGCGAAGGCAAAACACACGTTGTCTACTTGTTTCGTTGTTCCGAGCTCAAAAATTTTCAGTTCGACGCAAGGTGGATACAGGATAGTAGTTCTGGAATTGCAGTTTTGTTTACATAGGTTTTTTACCGCAACGAGTAAGTCAGTGAATCACTAACACCAAGATTTCATAATAAGAAGAGTATGGCACTCTTCTAGATCCCAGCTTGGCCGCCGCGGACATGCTGCGACCATGATCTCTCAGAAAAGGCCACAACTGTGGGGGGTACCCCCCTACACGAATGAAGGCATACGCCTCAGCTGTGGGGGGACCCCCCAAATCAGACCATAGTTCTCAAACGTGAGGGGGACCGCCCCCCCCACAACTGAGAGTATAGGTAATTACCCTCAAATGTGGAGAGGGTTCCCCCCACGTTTTGTACAACCTATAAAATGACCTGGAGACGCCATCTCGCCACCTTTTGAGGGGAAAAGTTGTACCCAGGGGTATTTTGAGGTGCTGAACACGAAGTTTAGGTCCATTTTCAGCTGCGTTTTACCCTGGACCCAATTAACCGTCCCAGACTACCCACTTTTGAGGTAAATGTTTTGAAATTGAATTTTTTTATATCTGAAAACAATTTTGGTCCCTGAACACGAACCCAGGGGTACGGGTAACCTTTTTCTATGATCTTCTTGGACCCGCAAGGACACCGTGGTAGTACCGTACCCCAGGGCGTCATATGGGAGTCCAAGAGGATCACAGAATAAACTTGACCCTGGATTCTTTTTCAGGGACCAAAATTGCCCCCAGATACGAGAAATCTCAATTTCAAAACATTAACCTCAAAAGTGGATAGTCTAGTCTGAGACGGTAAATTGGGTCAAGGGTAAAAGTAGCTGAAAATGGAACTCAAATTCGTGTTCAGCACCTCTAAGTACCCCTGGGTACAACTTTTCACCTCAAAAAGTGGCGAGAGGACGTCTCCAGGGCATTTTATAGGTTGTACAAAACGTGGGGGTACCCCCACATTTGAGGTTAGGTATACCCCCATTTATGGGGGGTGCCCCCCACGCTTGAGACCTATGGTCTGATTCGTGGGGGGGGGGCTCCACTACAACTGAGAGCTATGCCTTCATTTCCTCACAGTAGTGGCCTTGTTCTTGTTAGGAAGATAATGGTCGCAGCATGTCCACGCTGCTAGGCCACAAATGTGTACAGTGGCACACTCTTCCTATTATGTACTGTTGATACTACGTAAGTAGTTAGATTAGATAATAATAAGCTAGGTAAAAAGTAGAGCAAGTCACAGTGTAGCTTAAAGTAAGTATAGAATAGAACCAATTCATTTAAACCTGATAGGTGGACACAGAGGAAGAAACTTCCCCTTTTTGGGGCCTACTTGTTATTTCTGTGACGGGACGTGGCATTACCACACTAACATTAGAAACTGTAATAAACGGGATGAAAAAAGCGCACCTTCCTATTTGGGCACAAGCAAAACAAAACACGGACGACCATAGGCTATGTACATGTAACAGCACAAAAATTTTGGGAACTGTCACGGATAAAAGTGTCCCCCCAAAAATTGGTCCCCCCGGACACTTTTATCTAGATAAAAGTGTCCCTCAGGACACTTTTATCTGGATAAATGTCTCCCCCCGGACACTTTTATCTGGATAAAAGTGTCCCCCTTTGGATAAATGTGTCCCTATTTCCGGACGCTTTTATCTGGATAAACGTGTCCCCTCGTACGCATTTATTTGGATAAAAGTGTCCCCCCGGACACTTTCATCTAAATGAAAGTTTCCCCCTTAAAAAATTGCCATTGATGGTTCAGGTTCAGCTTTTGGTTTGACTTCTGGTTCAGGCTCCAACTTCTGGTTCAGGTTTAGGTTCTTCCGCTTGTTATGTGTGCATCCTGATCCTGAACCAGAAGTTGAACCTGAACCTGAACTAGAAGTTGAAGTTGAACCAGAAGTCGAACTAGAAGCTGAACCTGAACCATCAATGGCAATTTTAGTGGGGGGACACTTTTATCCAGACAAAGCTTTTATCCGGGAGGACACTTTTATCCAGATAAAAGTGTCCGGGGGGACACTTTTATCTAGATCAAAGTGTCCGCGGGGACAAATTTTAGGGGGGACACGTTTATCCGTGACAGTACCTCTCCCCTCCACCCTTTGGTGGGACCCCATGACGCTATTTTCACCTTTGTTGACCAAAAACCTCCCATTTTGACAATACAAATTTTGGCAAAAATTTTGGTAAAAATCGCTTAAATCTCACCGAAAAATGCTGATTTTTCAAATTTTGGCCAAAATTTTACTCCCGCCAGGACCCTCTTTCCCCCTGGCGGGACCCTTCCTCCCTCCCCCGAGACGAATTTTAGGCTGCGGCCTGGGGCCTGTTGCTCAACTTTACAAATCTCACAATTGTAACAATTGTAAGTGCAAAATCAGGTGATTCGTAATGAATTTATATAATGAATTCGTAACGAATCACCTAATTTTGCACTTACAATTGTTACAATTGTAAGACTTGTAAAGTTGAGCAACAGGCCCCTGGGGGTGTTCCCCCCATCCCCACCAACTACATGTATGCTGACGTCACGACCGGCACTAGGCTGAATTGCGTAATTCTGTTCGACTTTTTGAAAAATAACTTTTGAAAGGTGAATGCAAACCAAATGATACCGGTACCTACTAGGCATGGGCACGTTTAAACGTTTAAACGTTTAAACGCTTACATGTATAATCGTTTAAACGTTTAAACGCGTTTAAACGCTCACTTGTTTAACCGTTTAAACGGGTTTAAACGCTCACTTGTTTAACCGTTTAAAGTTCACTTGTTTCACCGTTTAAACGTTTAAACGCGTTTAAACGCTCACTTGTTTTGCCGTTTAAACGTTTAAACGCGGTTAAACGTTTAAACGCGTTTAAACGTTTAAGGTGGTAGTGTCGCCAAAGCAGTTTTGCTCATAGGCTGCAAAATGAGAACTTTTTGTTTTGAAATTGTACGTTCACTGAGAAACTAGTGAAATGCCATATGGTGTCAAATAAATCCTACCAGACACTAGACTACCAATATCTACCAATATTTTTAACCAATCACCATTTCTGAGCCAGACATCACACAATAGAGACATAAAAGTTCAAAAAATCAAGCCAGATATCAGATTGGCCAGCTTGTGAAGTACATGTAATGTTTTGACGCACAATTTTTTGCCACAAATAAGAAAAATGAAAAAGGAAGGTTCGTTTTTGTTTTGATTTCAAAATTAAATTTTTCAGAATTTATCATTATTGCTGTGAGTACTTTACAGGTTACGCACAGTTTCACAGTTCCAACAGCCATTACTCCACAACCACTCAAGCAATTTGCACTAAATGTTGTGTGCATAAACTAGTGTCTATGTGCATTTACTTTGTGTAAAGAATCTAACCAAAAAGTTTTTTAATTGTGACGAAATTATCGAATGTGAATAGGTTTTCAAAACGTCATTTTTCCGACTTTGCGACTTCACTGCTAACTGTATGCTGCATCAATCTTTCTGAAACTTGGCAAAAATATTTGCTTCAAAACATATTTTTAGAATATATAAAGAACAATGACCTATTTTTCATTGAAAAAGTTTTATAGTCGCGCAAAATCGACTGCTTTCGCGACACTACCCCCTTAAACGCGTTTACGTTTAAACGTTCAAACGATCAAAAAACGTTTACAGCCGGAAAACGCGTTCAAACGTTTAAACGCGTTTTCTCATCTGTAAACGTGAGCGTTTAAACGTTTACAGATTTTTGTAAACGTGCCCATGCCTAGTACCTACTTACTACCAAGAGTACATAATGGGAAGAGTATGACACTCTTCCCATTGGCCAGCTTGGCAGCGCGGTAGATGCGTTGCACAATAACGGCCAAATAAGGACCCAAACGGGACCCGGTCCCAAATGGGTACCTGGTACCCAAACGGGCCCTGCAGTTACCCAAACGGGCCCTCCAGGTACCCAAACGGGACCCAGGTACCCAAACGGGACCCAGATACCCAAATGGGACCCCAACGTATCTGATTGGCTGATTGGGGTACCCAAACGGGCCCTCCAGGTACCCAAACGGGACCCAGGTACCCAAACGGGACCCAGGTACCCAAACGGGACCCAGGTACCCAAATGGGACCTGTTTTCAAATTTAACAGCCAATCACATTGCAGCAGCTTATAACTCCGCCTACAATCAAGCTACCGTAATCCCGCCTGCAGCAGCATATGCGACGTTGCTGATAATGCTCTTTCTAGATTTTTTTGTATTTTTCTGCCACCAAGGACTTATTATAAGACATAAAGTCTTAGTAAACTGATGGAACTTAGTTAAAACTATTGTATATTTTTTAAAAATAACCGCTGTCAAAATGCTCACGCTTTGCCTTTTTTATGCCATTTTTCAGAAATATATCTCAAATCAACTGGGTTATTTGGGTCCTATAATAAGTCTTTAAGGCAGCAAAATGCTAAAAATTAATAAAAACAGCATCATTGCCTTACATACATATGCTGCTGCACGCGGGATTACGGTAACTTGATTGTAGGCGGAGCTAAAAGCTGCTGCAATCTGATTGGCTGTTAGATTTGAAAAGAGGTCCCATTTGGTTACCTGGGTCCCGTTTGGGTACCTGGGTCCCGTTTGGGTACCTGGGTCCCGTTTGGGTACCCCAATCAGCCAATCAGATACGTTAGGGTCCCATTTGGGTACCTGGGTCCCGTTTGGGTACCTGGGTCCCATTTGGGTACCTGGAGGGCCCGTTTGGGTACCTGCAGGTCCCGTTTGGGTACCAGGTACCCATTTGGGACCGGGTCCCGTTTGGGTCCTTTTTTGGTCGTTATTGTGCAACGCATCTACCGCGCTGCCAAGCTGGCCAATAGGAAGAGTGTCATACTCTTCCCATTATGTACTCTTGTTGCTACCTATGTAATTAATTTTCTGAGATGCTACCCCTTAAAAATCCCCTCTCTGTGTTTTCGTGGCGGAGTCTCACTCAGCGGTGAAACCTAAATGAGGTATACTTTTTGTTCACTTGCGTTGTATTATTATGCAGGTACATGTATGTAGCCAAGAAGAGTACATAATAGCGTCTCACTCTATATAGAAGAAGAGTGAGACACTCTCCAGCCTGCCTGTGTTCTAGCACAGGCAGATACGGTGGTCGTTTTCAGGCTACATGTTGACATTCTGTGCAACATGTGGCCAGCCAATCAGAAGCAGGCTCCTATTCTCTGATTGGCCAATTCTCTATTCACTGACGCCTGTGCACGTGCCCCAATCATAAAACGAGATAGAGATAAAAGGTTAATAACTCATTAGTCATTATTCATTTAATAGTCTGCTTGCAAAAACATTAAAAAGGTTTGCAAATTGGTTACCTTTGGGGATATTTTGGCAAACTTTCAGCGAAATTGATTGAGAAACTTTTAAGAAATTCAGAAAAGTTTATATCTCAAAAGTTTCTCAATCAATTTCGCTTAAAGTTTGCCAAAATATCCCTAAAGGTATTTGCAAACCTGTTTTAATGTTTTTGCAAGCAGACTATGAATAAATAATGAGTTATTAAGCTTTTATACCTATATATTTTAATGCTTATCACCCGCATCAGCGATTATATACTAAAGTGTGTTACGCACAAAATCTACGCGCTGATTGACCAGCCAGTTGCACAGAATGTCAACATGTAGCCTTCAAACGACCAGCGCATCTGCCTGTGCTAGAACACAGGCAGGCTGGAGAGTGTCTCACTCTTATTCTATATAGAGTGAGACGTTATTATGTACTCTTGATGTAGCTGAGTGGAAACTATGTTTCAAACCCCCTTAGTCTGTAGCTCTTTACAGTTGCACCCCTTCCCCCCGCATAGCCTTAATATCGCCTAAATTGCCACTGGCTATGAGTCACCGTCATCAAATAAGTGGCGATCTAAGGTAGTGTTTGTGACCGGGAGGAATTTCCGATTTTGACTATAGCTGCATTTTGCCTGACGTTCGCCTAATTAGCCTCAGCAGTAGCTGTCGGCTATGTTGGGCGGGTGGCCTGAAGTTGCCAGTAGAGGGTGGGTGGGTGGGTGGATGGGTGGAAATCATCTATGTGGTTATCGAGCGAGTTAGTAAATGTTCATTGCAGCTATACCTATCTACTGTATGACAATGACAACGACAAGGCAGGGCCCTTAGTTTTATCTTTGCTACATTCAAGGACGTAGCCTATTGCTTTGGTGATACATATAAATAAAGCCTAAACTACATTCCTTTCAGTTCAACTTTTGAGACTCTTTGAAAGTAAAAGAACGACATAACACAGATTTAGATGATAAGTACCCAGTGTTATTTTATTGCTGGCAAGCTCGTTCGTGACTGAAGTACAAATTAATTTAACAATAACATGAAAAACAAGCATAACATATGGAAATACAAGAAAAATATAAAACAAGTCATGTCATGGTCGAAGGTTTAGGAAGTGATTAATAATAAATTTGGTGTCCGTTAGTAGAAACAGGTTTAATAGCCAGGAGAAGTACGAGGTGCAGGGCAAGAGCTGCAGTCGCCCGGGGCGCCATTGGGGCCGGGGTCTCCGTCTGGGCCGGGCTCGCCTGGTTTCCCGGGCTTGCCGCTGGGGCCACGGTTTCCTGCGGGTCCCATGGGGCCGAAGGTACCGAAGCCGCCATCCGGACCGTCGGGTCCGGGTTCTCCAGCTTTGCCTTGAGGTCCTTGGTTTCCTTGAGGTCCTGGTTCGGCGTCCTGGGAGATGATCTTGCCTGGTGCTCCAGTGGGACCCTTGGGACCAGGGCCTCCGGGACCTCCGGGGGTTCCAGGCTCGCCGGGGGCACCCTCGGGTCCTTGACGTCCGGGCATACCAGTGCTTCCGGGGCTTCCGGTTGGGCCAGGGGGTCCCTTGGGTCCGGTGGGTCCGCGAGCGCCGGGGTTGCCAGTTGGGCAGTTCATGCAGACCTCGGGGATCTCATCTGGCGGCAGCACACCACCATCCTTTCCGGGTCCACCAGCATTTCCTGGAGCTCCCTCCTCGCCATCTTCGCCGTCGTTACCAGGGGGTCCGGGGGGTCCAGGGTTGCCCACATGGCAGGTGCAGCACGGTGGGGTGGTCAAAGTGCCGGCTCCCACACCGACTCCACCGGGTCCCACCACTTCGCCGCCAGGACCCACGCCTCCGGGCCCACCTCCGTTGCCGCCTGGGAATCCCCCGGGGCCGCCTCCAGGGTAACCACCGCCGCCCCCTCCTCCCCCAAAACCACCACCCCCACCCCCACCGCCGCCGCCACCACCGCCCCCTGCATACTGACCGAACAGCCAGGTGTCACGTTTCTGGATGTTGCGTCGCACTCCAGCCACGGTCATCTGACTGACCATGTCTCGGGTGTTGAGCTTGCACAGGTTGACTTCGGCGGCCAGATGGGTTTGCAGGCTTTGGACGTAGTTGTAGAGGAGCGGCAGAGTGACCACGGCACTGCACACGGCCACAGTGGCAATGACCACGGCAAAAAAGGCTACTGCTCTTACCCGAGCATACTGCATCTCGCACTCCATCACTGGACTGGGTTGGTTAGACGATTAGAGGAGAATAAAAAAAGGAGAAATTAGAAAACCAAATGACTGACTGATATTTACAAAGTTGCTCGCGCTTTTATAGTCGGAGAAATTCGCCTAAAACTTGACCTGATCCAATTCTGCTACTATCTAGGGCTTAGCAGCAACTTTTACGGCAAGTTTTTGACACTCAGATTAATTACTTTCAATTAAATTTGCCCTTTTCAAGTTTCCCCCAACGTTTTTGATTGCAATGCGAAAGGGCAGGTGAAAGTTTTTCTGGCGTAATTAGATTTCGGGAACAAGAAAGATTTATTGTTCTTAAAGTTGAATCACAGAACGCTGTTTTCCTTTTTTGAAATTCTTTTTCCGCATAACCAGAATTAAACGCGTGACTTCACACATTTGCTGTAACAACAAATTTTGTCATAACTATGACACGAGTTTTCAACTTAGATTAAACTTTATCGCGTGTGAACAACCATTACTTTAATTCTAATCATTGTTTTCTCTCGCGCAGTTTCAACTCGGTAAAATTTCCGACACCATAGTTTGGGCTGAAACTTCAAAATTTCTGAATTTCTGAGTTAGCAAGATGACTCTATCAGTATCCATTTATCTTGCACTTGCACCAGATTTCTAATTTTGCTTACCCTCAAACCCGATCCCCGGTTCACACTCGTCTTTGTTGTTGACCTTAAAAGTTTCGTCTCTAAGCGATTTCAAGAAAACTACTAAGCCAAATCTGATAATTTTTTGCATGAACAGTGCTTGAGGCAATGTTGGTACATACCTATGTAGTACACAAAAAATACCTGACTCTTAGGCCAATTTTGCACAGCAGCTGACAAAAACTTGTCCGTGGCCCTGTGTCCTCAAGGACGAATTTAAACCATGCTTTACTGACCTAAAGCTACTGACAAGCTCACGTCTTGAGCGGTCAATATAAAGTAGCATACTGAACAAAATTTGTGCAACATACCATAATTTTCTAATTTCGTTTATTCATTTTGTTGATATTATAACCAAACAAAGTAAAAATATAACTTATGTCTGCTTAGTTTTCAAAAGTGCTAAATTCATCAATATTTCACCGAAAACCTTGCCTGATATATGGGCAACCAAAATTTGATTTGTCCACACTTTTTCATTAACCTTATTGTGTATTTTTACGTGGCCGGCCCCCTCAGGGGCCGCGTAGGATATTCAGAATCTCAGGTTTCTATGTTAATTCGGGTAGGTCGAATTTCCAGTGCTAAATAAACTGGAAGGGCAGGTAGGTCGATCTTGCACTTTAATTTCGAACGGATCTCAGATGACGTTCTTAAAATATCGAAGATACAAAATTCACATCCAGGGTGGAATCGAACCGCTACCCTTCCGTTTTCCACTTCGTTGCTCTACCAGCTGAGCCAACTGGACTGACAGTAACCTTAATCGCCAATGGCTATACATATCTATCACGACAGCTAGCAATAAGTGCAGTATGCCAGTTAAAAATTACCTGCAAGACTGACATGTCTAAGCTTCAAAAGTGATTTGTGGCTGCAGTAAATACAACTCTTGCCTCACAGCACTCATATTCTGCTAAAGAAATTTCGTTATTCGTGTACATACACGTCTACCCCACGTAGCATAGACATCCATTTTTAATTTACAAGTGCTTAAATACGCGACATAGACTTCTTTGATATTACCGACACCACAGGGGCTTGAACTGACAAAAACGCAAAAATTTCCAAATTTTGCCAAAAAATGAAAATTTTTTTGGCAAAAGTCTTACGCTAGTTTTACGGTAGTAGACGCTATGCAGATTACGGTAGTAGTTTTTTAAGGGGGGGGGGCTATCTGTATAAGTTACAAATTACCGGTTCTACCGATTCGCTTCAAATTTGGGAATACATCTGGGCTACTACTATGCCAAGCTTCAGCCTAATTGGGGTTTCATCCTAATAAAAATTAAAAACTTTAAACTTTAAATTTAAAAATAGGCTTGGGTGAAGAATTTACATCTGCATTTCACCTTCACGGACGCTACAATGTTTGCAAATTTTAAACAAGTTGGAGAACCTAAAATTTCATTTCACCTTCACGGAGGCTACAATGTTTGCAAATTTTAAACAAGTTGGAGAACCTAAACTTTTCACTTATACAGGTAGGCTCCCTTTAAAGTCGGAACATTTTTATTGCCCATGTTTGA
This sequence comes from Trissonchulus sp. WLG1_4, assembly GCA_030248245.1. Taxonomy (NCBI): domain Eukaryota; kingdom Metazoa; phylum Nematoda; class Enoplea; order Enoplida; family Ironidae; genus Trissonchulus; species Trissonchulus sp. WLG1_4. The sequence goes on from JASANF010015167.1 coordinate 27,389, forward strand.
CGTAGGCCACAAGCTACAGTAACCTTTTCAGTGACCTCAATGACCCACTTACCGTAATCTTGTCTGGCGGTTGATGTTATGTATTGGCCCACTTCTATGTTGTCTAATTAATCCCTGATTTTGACAAGTCTATGTTACGTGGCGTCTACGTTGCGTATGTTGCGTTTGCGTAACCTCGTTATTCAGTGCGGCTTAAAAACTGTAATTATAGGGGTCGCAACCCGAACATAAAGGGCCTATTTTGTGCTCCGCATTGCACGCAGCCGTCAGGGCCTAAAACGAAGAGTGTCATACAACTCCGATTACGTACTTTTGGTTGAACGCAGTTAAAGTGAACGCAGTGACCGTGTTGGGTAAGAAAGTAGACTCCAAAACTAAAAAAATTAGGGCTGTTACTTTGGGCACAAAAAGCACAACCTAATGCTCCTTCAAGGACAAAAGACGAAAAAATTACATCACCATTTTACGCTTTATTTTTTTCTTAAATTTGCTAACTAACAGACAATCGGCAATCAATGATAAAAACAAGTAATTTCAAGTCGAATATCCACCAAAATAGCTACTTTATTGACGATACTAGCAAAGTTTAACATAATAGACTAGATTTGCAGTGCATATTCCTGCAAAATTATTACAGGTCACACAATGCGATATTGTATATTCATGACAGCACTTTAAGGCTATACAATAATACACACGGCAATAATAAACACTAACAATTGATTGCTATAAACTTACTATTAATTAAGTATAAACAAACTATTGCCTGTAAAATACAAACTTATATGGTGCCTTAGTCATCTGTAAATTCCTTGTACAGATACATTTTGTAGTGCTGGTGTTATTTTGATGCAGTAACAATAAAATAGTAAAAAATAGTAAAAAGTAAAAAAGTAAAAATCTGTTTTAGACACCCCCATCTCCAACTCGAATTCGCAAACACAGAAAAACGATCCTGCAATGATGTCGCAACAATTCGGACTTTTATCACTGAAAATGTTAATTTGCATATCTCAACAAACCGCGCAGACATTTTTCAGTAGATCAAACTTAACGAAAAAAAGCCCAGCTCAGTGTTTTTTGCGAGACCTACAAGTTTTGGAAGATACAGTATATGTATATACGTACGCCGAAGTACAAAAATAAGTGTAGTACTAACTGAGCCAAAAATGGAGCAGCAGTTGCTTCTACAATCGCCGAAAAATGCAAAAAAACTAATATGCTACGAACGTTTTCAAATGTAAAAATTCAAAATAAATTTATACTAAGTAATTAAAAGATAACTATTATACTCTTAAATTTTAGCATTATTTTCACTGTTAATTAATAACAATAATTCTGTAATATTGTAAAAAAATCGAATAATAACTTAACATGTATAACACACAACTGAACAAACCTAAACATCGATCGATGATAGACCTACTGAATAACTGATATGAGTAAAAAAACAATAAAACAATTAAAATTCATACCACTAAATTAGCACATGCACAACTTATTATGCTGTACGTAAGAAATCCAGCATCATGTAAAAACATCGATATATACATATACACGATTACATGAATAGATAAACGACAAACCTAGAACATGAACATAATACATAATAAAAATAGTAGGTAATAACAGTGAATAAATAGATTGCAGATCATTAAACACAAATACTAACCGAATCTGACGAAAAATTGCCGAAGCCTGAGACAAAACAGTTGGCGTGATTTTCACAACTACTTGCTGAGGTGTTTGATGAGTGAAATTAGTTCATATTGCACTCATGTATTTCAATTTGCCTCAGGTGTCCACATACGTGTAACGGGATCAAAATTTTGGGGACCCTACCAAATACCCTACGTTTTTTCAAAATTTTGTAAAATTTTCAAAAAAGTGCTATTTTATTAAATTTTGCCTAAATTTTCGGGACCTTCCCTCCCGGCCCCTCGATATTTTCTGGAAGAAAGAGTAGAGTGCCCATCAGACCGAAGTTCATATGACTTAACACAAACTGCTAACAGTATCAATCACCAACTGTACGCACACAAAGGCACCACTAAAAGCACGCGACACAACATTACTAAACTTAATTTCAGCAAATCATGTCATTGTAATATTCTAATGGAAAAATTGATTTGCACAACACTGGAATACAGTACATGTAAATTATACTCTTTCGTTCTTGCCTGTCCAATTATCTTATATAGGTAGGTTACCACAATGTTGAAAAATTATCAAAACGATTTATCGTTAATATTAAAAATTTATCACAATAGCAAAATTTTAGCCCTCCCCAGTGTCAAATATAGGGTCACCACTCACCATGATTTCAAAAATCTGAAATTGACTGACAGATAACGTGAGTCTATGTTTAACTAAACATTCCCATTCCCACGGGCCACGACATAAACCTTTCCAGTTTTAAGCATACTTTATGCAGCTGTTTTTATGCAGCATAGCTGGTATGCACCTCGCATATATAATACTTTGATTTGCCATTATCTGATGATTTCTGCGTTAGAATTAAGTAGCTCTGAGGAATAAATTCGAAGCAACTAATTCCGGCATAATGCTAAGACTATAAAACTTAACATTATCGGCCTATTCAAACAAGAATTGGGAGACATAATTCGGGGATTATCTCGGGTTTTTCTAGATAAAGTCCCACTGAAAACCCATCTCGTGTAAATCATGCTTTCCAAGTATGAGAAACTTGTTACTGACAACAATGGTATATAACCAAGACAGAAATATAATAAATAAAACACTCAGGCAATAAATATGTTCAGAAAACAGAAGTTATATACAAACACCAAGAGCACACAGTAACGTGTAAACTTTTTGTAGCGATCACTAAAACATTCGACAGGCTTAAAAACTAATGCTCTTGCTAATGAATATCAAGTGTTGCAAAAATATACAGGAACTGCACTTGATATCCACTAGTAGACTATATACACTTAAAACTATAATAAATACTAAAGAGAAGAAAACCTACTCCCAAGCAAAAAGCATGATAGAGGGTGGGTATATACATCTTTATATCAACAACACTACAAACATAGAAAAACCACACAAAGTTGGCAGTAGCAAAACTTTGAGTCAGCTACCAACTCGGCCTATACTTAACATTATTATGCTAGCTTAAAGATTTAAAGTTTGTTATATTAGCGTGACATTATCAAAATAGCAGCATAATTACTGGGTAAATTTAAACCACTAAAATAACACTGATATAGTGTCTCTGAAAACCTTACAAAGCACAATATATAACTGAATTAACGTAAATGCCAACAGGGATTAAAACTGAGCAATTACAAAAACATTCCTGCAATGCAATGCAAAATACACAAATAAATAAACAACAGTAAAACAGAGATCCCTCCTGTATCACTGCATTTAATAAAACTACTTTTCCTGAAACAAAACTAAAGCACACAATTTTTGATATCTAATTGAAAACAGTAAGACTCTTGCTATTAAAAGCAATTGAGAGAAAATTCTTTATACCCATACTCTTGCGCGAAAAAAATTAATGAGAAACTTTGACCCGCGTAATCTTCAACCGACTGAAATCGGTATTAATTTTAATTTCCATTTTTAATTCCCATTTCAGTTTACAATTATAAATTATTTTTACCTTCTAAAAAACATATTAAGCTCCTAAAAAAATAAAAAAGCTAACTGTAGTTTTATGAAACCAGCAGCACAGAAGTCCCCCCTGCCAGCGTTCATCTGGGGCGATGATTTTGCTGCTGATAGTAGGCTTGGTCTCGTTTCTGTCCGCCAGATGAGCGATCGTCCGCATTTGCCATTTCCTTCTTGCTGCCATAGACTGCACTGGACTCCACCTGTTTGGACTGTGATCTGGCATGATTGCGGCCTCCGTTCTGGTCTGGGACTCCCACTGGATTGCCTGGGTCCGACTGGGCACCGCCGCCTTCGTCTGAAACAAAAAAACTACAATAGCTATGGAATTTTCAGTCTGCTTAAAAACACTTTTCACCTGGATTTAGCATTATGGACGTGGGATAGTTTCAGGGGTCCCCCGAGAACAGTCTCGACACCGCCCCCTCCCTTCTACTTTCTTAGCTGCAAAAGCAAGGGTTTCACGGGCAAGGAATATTTTTCGAGAGACAATTCAATTTATTAACTATCTTTTGGGTTTCACTGAGGCAGAACGACTACTACATAGATACAATAACTCTAACACCGACAATAATACAATACCAAAAACAATACAATACTCAGTAATACAATACCGAAAACAATACAATACTCAACAATAATATCGAAAAAAATTACCTAATATATCACAATTCTGAATACTCAAAAAGATTCAACATAAATTTTAACTATAACATTAAAAAATTTTACAATGTTTATTACATAATAATATAATTACATAGTAATATTCATAATGATGATGATTGCGGGATGCGGACAAATGAATTTTTTAGATTAGAATAAATGAAGCAATGATTTAAATTATTGTGATCTTCAACTCTTGCGTTCGTGTGATAATCTCGTTAAATCGCCCGCTAGCAGCAGCATCTCGTAGCATCGCAGAAATACGATGCGAAAACTCAGAAATACTTTTGTCTCCAGGCACAAAATACAGATACATAATAAAAACTGCCATCGATCAAAAGCAATCACTACTCAACTCACCATACTGATCGTCAAAATCTCCCTCTTCGTCACCTGAAACGAAAAAATAACTGAACACAACTAAGTCAAAACCTACTAGAGTGATTTTAAGCCGTTATTAAGCTTCCAAATTTATATAAAAACTTTGTAAAAAAACTGCTACTTGAACAAAAAATGGGACCATAAAATAATTCTATTTTTAACAGGTGGATCAGAATATTTCTATATCCCCCTCATTTCGACCGGTTTTCAGAAAAATACTTCACGACCAAGATGAACTGCCAAAGTATAAGTAATTTGCCAAAGTAAAAGTAAACACACAATTTTTCATTACGTTCTGTTTCACAAAGCAAGGTTTTACCCATGTCGTATTTCACAGACAAAACATAGAAAGACACTGATTTACTAAAGTTTTACCAACAGTCACAACATGCGCGTGTCAAAAAACGCACGTGTTACATGCGCACATTTACGTAGAAGGGGAAAGAAAAACTTTCACCCAAGATTTGGCATAATGAGACAGGTTCTGCAGTTATGTAAACGTTTCACCGAAATTTGACAAAAAATTAGTGTCCAAATCGCTAATTATTGGCAATAAAAACTGTCAAAAATTGTGCTTCAAGCACAGGGGCGTAGCGGTCCTATCTTCTTTGTGCTGAAGTTTTATAGCAGTAGCACCAGTACGTACTCGTGAAAATCTCACTTCACAAACATGTTCCATTATTGGAACATTGGCGGGTAAAAGGCCTAGTCACCGTTATACATCAATTAAGTTGTCTACCGAAATGCCCATTCCAATTCACACAATAATGTTTTACACAAATTACACACAGCCCTTTACTGACCGAGTTCCCGCACCAGCGTGGACATGGTGTTGGTGATTGAGTCGGCAGCGTTGAGCAGGTCCATCTGGAGACTGGGCTGTCCGGCGCTGCTCAGTGGCCCGCCCCGCTGCCCCGCCGCACTCTTGCGTCCGTCCAGGCCAGTGAGGCGACTCGAGGCCAGGCTGGGACTGTCCGCCACCAAAGACTGCGCATAGCCACCTGAAATTAGCCATACAATATTGTCTTAATCAGTCCTCCAGTCTACCTCTGTTTCTGTTTGATATCAATGACAATGACAATCACAAGTTTACTCATACATGTAACGTGTTCAAAAGTTCGGGAGGGGCCTCTCCGGCCAAATTTTGAAGACATTGTCTCCCTGATCGACCAAAAATACCCTAAATTTTGTAAAATTTTCGCAAAAAAGTGCCATTTCTAGTAAATTTCGCCCTAATTTTCGGGACCCTCTCCTGTGAGGGAGTCTCCCATTCACCCTCATACATGTATGAGTATGAAGGACAACAGATTAGCAAAACTTACTGTACATTATTGATAGTACAATACCTGGTAATTATTCCAGAAAAACAGAATAATATTCAAACCTACGTGTGCAAGAACAACCAAAAGTCATACTGAGTCCCGAAATCCTCAAAATTCAAACAGAAATTTAAATTGGGATAGTTTCAGAATAAAACGTGATAAAACAACATTGTTCACTTATTCTATCGTGCATTGGCAATTTCAACTGAAATGAACCATTGCCGACTCTGGCTGCGGACCGAATTTAATGAATCGAAGATTAAAATGAACGCAGTAAATATAACCATATATTTTTGGGGCGAAGATGACAGAACAGAGCTGAATCTCTGGTATAGGTCTTGACGTTATCACTTTAGATCAGACAATATGTTACGGGGTCAATACAATATGTAATTTTGTACAGATCGTACAATATGTAATTTTGAGCGGCCTCTCAGGCCAAATTTGCGGGACCCTCCCTGGCGGCTTTTTGGGGAGGGTCCCCCATCCCTTCCTCGTACATGAATGCTTAAGATTATAGCAAATGGTCATAATCACTGAACATTTGCACTAGCTTATTCCAGAGCTACACCTTGAATTCAGGGCCAATTTCTATCCAACACGAAACTAAATAAATAGACTATTAACCTAAAATTCGTAATTTTTCTAGCTAAGTTGACATCAAATAAACATAACACCCCAAAGCCTACCACCAACGCCGGGATATGCAGATAGACTAGCTATAGATCTGGGCAGCGATCCTTGCTGAATCATGCCGTCCCGATAACTCCCGGATCCGGGACCCGCTGGCTTCAGATCCAGACCGCTGCCGGGAAGAAGTCCGGACAGGCTGGGAACGGGAGAGCGCAGACTGAGGCCGTCCAGAGCTGAGCCGCCCCCGCCGTGAACCTGAAAATAATGCAGTCCAATATGCCATCTAATATTCTCGTTTCCACTTCTTATTCGAATTCTAATTCTTCAGGTTCTTAATCATTCAAAAATAAATTTGACGGATTAGATTTAAATTTTATATCGTAAAAACACAGCACAAGAATAATTTAACCTGCTACAAATTGACTATATTCAGACTACTTGGATTATCTTAAGAGCGTGCCAAGTTTCACTACATCACGTTTTACAAATAAAATACATTTTGTAAATCAGTACATTGTGCAGTATTTACTAGTGTTACCAAGAACTGCTGAACCCTGCGACAAAAACGAACTGCACGCATCAAGAGTACAGCGAGTAGCCACCCGTTTTGTTTCAGTGTTCAGCAATTTCTGCTCAGTCAAGTTTAGCTCTGCCCCTTCCTACGCACCCTGACATGTTTCATGAGCTCCTCTAGCTGAGTCATCAGGTCCCGCCTGGAGTCCTGCAGCATCATCATCCGTTGTTCCAGCTCGTCCTTGCGCTGTCGCAGGCTGTGCAGCTCCCCCACCACCCCCGACCCCGGCGGGTACTGGTCCAGCGGCACCCCGTCCGGAGGGAGGCGGGCCGCGGCAGACTGGTGAGCAACTTGCAGCTGCTGGATTTCGCGCATCATCTCGCTGAACACAAAAAACAGGCTGTAGACCTTTGGGACAAATCCTACTTATGGCAGATCATACATGTAACGGGGTCGAAATTTATACGGGGAGCTCTCCGACCAAATTCTGGGGACCCTCCCCACCTGAACGATCAAAACAACCCCAAATTCTGCAAAATTTTGTAATACTTTAATAATAAAATTTTCTTAACCAATTTTGCACACATTTAGAGGACCCACTTCCGATTTTCGATTTTGGGGGAACCCCCCCCCCTAACATCCCCCCTCATACAATATGTATGGGACCGACTCATGCGTACAGTCGTTTATCCGTCCAACCGACAAAACTGCGAAATTGTCACACCATCTGATCTTATACATTCATGATGGCGTGACTATTTCGCAATATTGCGGCTAAACGGGCATACGATTGTCAGTATGAATCGACCCTAAGCGTAAAGGCCGGTTCTGGCCTGTCCTGAGGAGCACAGCGATACGTGCAACTCACACTATTGCAAACATTTGTCCGTTCAACCGAAAAAATTACGATAATGGTGCAGAAGATCTGCTAATGGCATAAACATTTCGTAATTTTGTCAGCTGAACGGTCACACGTGACAGCTACAAGGATGAATCGACCTTAAGGACTTAAATTTAGGTTTAGTTCAGCTTCTAACGTTTTGGTTTACGCAATAGTCTACGGGCAAAAAGACAGGTACAAAGACCAAGACCAAAATGAACCAGGCTTTAAATGAAAATATTATGTATATTAACATTGAATATTATCAAGAGTACATAATAGGAAGAGTATCACACTCTTCCTATTATGCCTTCGGGTGTGTGTCCAATGCGCAGCGCGAAATAGCCCGTTTATGTACGGTTTTGAGGGGGGTACCCCCCCCTCAGTTCAGTACCCCGTCTTCAGTTAAGGGGGGGGGGGGTACCCCCCCTCATTTCAAGACACTAACAAGGACTTTTGTTGATATGCTGAAATGAGGGGGGGGGTACCCCCCCCCCTCAACTGAGGACGGGGTACTGAACTGAGGGGGGGGGGGGGTAGCGCAAGGTCTTGCTTAGTGTCTTGAAATGAGGGGGGGGGTACCCCCCCCTCAACTGAAGACGGGGTACTGAACTGAGGGGGGGGGGTACCCCCCCCCCTCAGTTGAGTACGGGGCTGGGTTTTTTTTCGCTGGCAAATTTTCGAAATTTTGCGAAAAGCTTGAAATTTTTTTCGCAAAATCAAATTTTTTTTCGCAGACTTACTTTTGTTACTTAACACGGTAGACTTTACATTTAAATGTTAATAAAACATTATTCCGCCTATACAGGATAAAGACTGACATAGTTTTCACCATTTTGGCCAAAAAGCAACGATTTTGACATTTTTATTAAAATTTATGGAGCCGTCCTGAGAATTTTGTGTAATTTTTCACAATTTTCACAATCGATGCTCAGCCGTAAAGAAATTTCATTAGACTCGGCGACGGCCAAGGACCAAGTTAGGCTTGAAAATGCTAACATTTTGAATTGTTACTTAATTATGTCACCTCCGACTACTGTCTATTAGTGTTACATACAGTCGGTGTGATAAGACATGGAAGGAAATGTGTCCCATTTACAGTCACTAGAAACATCAAGTCACAAAGTTGCACGAGTCCGGGCTTGGGGAATCAAAACTCAGAGAAATTTTCAATTTTTAGGGCAAATTTGGTCAATTGGGGACGTATCGGAAATGTTTTCCGACTAAACCACAAAAATCAGCGCATAGACCTTACGAGTTCACCTCCACTGCGTCAAAATTTTTTCGCAATTTTGCGAAAAGGTTTGAAAATTTTTCGCAATCAGCAATTTTTTTTCGCAATTGCGAACGTTTTTGCGAAAAAAAAACCCAGGTACGGGGTATCGTTTTGAGGGGGGGGGGTACCCCCCCTTAGTTGAGTACGGGGTCTTCAGTTGAGGGGGGGGGTACCCCCCCCTCAAAACCGTACATAAAAGGCCTATTTCGCGCTGCGCATTGGACGCGCGCTGCCAGGTATAATAGGGAGAGTGTCATACTCTTCCTATTATGTACTCTTGATATTATTTAATATTGAATAATTATGTAAGTGTTTACAATTCGTCGAATTCAGCCTGAAAAAATGTCTGCCGCCTCAACTGACTTTTTGCGCTGTTCAAGTTGAGCAATCATGGCACGGTGCCTTGCATCTTCCTCGCTGTACGAACCAGCAGCCCGGCCCACCTGAAAACAACCAACGTTCAATTTCACAAACTGCCCAAATTCAAATTCCTCTTTTCAAGTTTACACAATACTATGAGAATCGCTGCATTTCACAACACAACACGGCACGACATACCGTCAGTAAAAAAACTAGTTCCTTTGTCTTTTGATAGCCAAACTGATTGACTAATGACTAGCATCAAGGTTTTGGTTTAAAATACTTCATTCATTTTGAAACCAGAAAACCAACCAGGCCATGTTTTCTGGCTGCCAGTTTGGCAGAGTATCGCGCGATGAGTTTGTGCTCGTCGTCCAACACACTGCCGCCGTCCAACAGAAGGCTCCGGTGAGGACTGAAAAATATACAAGACGTGTCAATCCTGCAATCAAATCTAACTGCATGACATTGATACAGCGTGCACTTTGTAGTTGTTCAGTAACTACACTGTACAATTCAAATAGGTAGGTAAAGATAAGCCGAGAATAGAAAAATATCCTCTGCCGATTTCACGTTCACGCGGTTTAAGGTCAGCTCCATTACAAACCCTGGAACATCAGGGGCGCCACCGAAAAGTTTATTAAAGTACATGTACATTTACGGCAATCAGTTTACAGTCTATGTAAGCAGTACGCAGTAAGTCCATCAGGTCCGTACATCAGTAAGTTTAGCTACGTGTTGATAAGTAAAGAGGTTGACACGTCTTCATATGTAACAATTCTACACGATGCTATAACACACACGTCCTATTTGATGCTCCCATTTTCTAGACTTCCGAAGTCCAATTAACATGCTTACGCGACGTATATTAATGCACAATATGCAAAAACAAAAGCGAGAGAACAATTTTAACATCCTCACGGCCGCTAAGCCGCGTAGAATACTAGAATAATATAATAACATATGACACTTAACGGAACAATCAGTAAACAATCAGTAAAACTGATCCAACCTTAACGAGGAAAATCTATTGCCATATGGATCAACGGTGGAGTCGCCATTGCGGTCATACTTTTCCAAGGTACCAGGGGCACTGGCGAAACCGCCCCCGGTGACTAGTGGGGGGCCTGGGGTCATGCGACTGCGCACCATCACCGGGCTAGACGGGCTGAAACATTACTGACTAAAGTCTGACCAAAAATTGCTGGACCCTTAAAACAAAGCCATACGCATGACTTCAATACGAAAAGAACATTTTTTTGCCATCATGCAGCCAAATACATACAATTGTTCTAGCATCAATTTCTGGCAAACACGAAACACAACACAGTATATAGTCTGACAGCAACTAACACAACGTTAGACAGGTCCAGTGTGCGCTGTGGGTGGTCCTGCAGGGGTTCGTGAATGGGAGGGGCCTGAGCTGGAATGCACCGGAGAGACTTGGATATCGAGTGACCCAACTGCTTCGCTGGAGATTTCTGAAATTAACAAAAAGGTCTGAAATAAAAGATCCTGATTTCATCGGTTTGACCACTACGCTTTGATATGGCTAGAGTCAATTTGTTATCAATTTTCTGGAATGTAGTCAGCTTACTGTTTTTATTACCGATTACTATTTCTATGGGGCAATAATAGATATTATCAAGAGTGCATTAAATTGTCTCACTCTCTAGAAGAAGAGTGAGACGCTATTTCAGTCTGCGTCTGTTTACGCACAGGCAGCAAATACGCTCGTCGTTTTCGGCCTATCTGTTTTTTAGTTTTTTTAACCACTAAACACGTATGTGGTCAATATTCTATCAGGCTATGCAGTGTGAATCCTCATGAAACACAATTGAATATTCTTCACATACATAGGATGAGTATTCCTTCATTTCATGCTGATTGGTGTGGGCCCCCGAGACGCGGCCACGCCAGAAGCAGTCTTGGCACAGTTGGTAGTTGTGGCATCGCTGGCAGCGGTAGCGGAACCCCGTGAAGGACTCTTTGCCACACGCGTCGCAGGCCACCGGGTGAAACACTGCAAAGGCACCATGACACATCACTCTCCCAATTGCTGGGACCACATTCTCAAAATTACCCATGGAAAAAGTCGGTAAAGTAAGGATAATAATTGAGAATACGGCCCCTGATGTAGCAAATGTATTCAAATTCATCAATATTCATATGAAGAAAAACGTTGTATTTATCCTACCAAATTCTAAAACTCGTCTCTAAGTCTGTGCTAAAGAATACACTCACGCACAATCGCTAAACCAACATTTCTAGCTGAAATTCCAAAACACCCAATCAAAGAATCATCTAGTGTTCCCCGTATGTTAATCAACACCCCTCACCGACTGTTGCCATGCATAAACCTGACTATTACAACGTTTTTGTAGCTTTTAAAAAACACTTAAACATACCCGTTTAAAGTCGCAAGTACGTCTTCCCAAAAAATAAGTATTGTTTAGCATTGTTATTTTAAACTCGCCCCAGCCCCAACCACAAACCTTGCTCAACAGAGGCCATACGGTGCAACAGGGGCAGCCACATGAGGCAGGGCGGGCAGGGGTCGGCCATCAGGCGATCTAGGAACTGATTGATTGTAATACGAGCCCGCTGAAACAAACGCGTAACTAAGTAGAAAAAGAGTGAGACAGCAATCCCAGCACCCACAGCCAATCGGATACAATGCAGTAGTCCACGTCATTTCTCAACCCACCTTTAGGACGGGTAGCAGAAAAGATCGGTTCGCTTTCCTTTTTAATTCACACAAAAGGAGATCCCTAAAAGCGCAGTGCAGATCTATACGCTTTGTCACTTTGTGTGTCAAATATTTTTAGTCGCATTATAATCTGTAGTACTAAAATCTTAAATCTTAAATATCAGGCGTTAACGCTTGGAAATCATGAATTATAAATCAGAACATTGCGCTAAGAGTAGTCACGGTCGAGCTAAACCCGACATTAAAATTAAAAACTCATTAAAATATCTCATTAAATCTCATTACAAACATTCCTGGCACTAATGTACTTATGTACGTACATACATGCATTCGTTTCTTTGCTTGCTGACAAAGTCATTTAAACACCTGAATGGACCTATTTAACGAATTTCAAATTAACTCATTAAATGGATACTTTTCCGCCATTAACCCCAACAGTCAAGGTTCCAATAACTCCCTAAACTTATTTTCAAACATGTGTACATGCCTCATGCTCTACATACATACATACATTATACATACACACATAAACTACACATACATAATGTTTCAGTTACTGAGGTAATAAATAAAATTAAAAGGTAAACTTTTAGCTAAGTACACCTTTTTAGCAAGTTATACTGCCGTATAGAGCACGTTCGAGTCAACATAAATGAGCATTTCGAAAATTACATTGTATTAAGTCTAAGAAAATATTTATATATGTACACTGTCAAAACACTGTGAGGCAGCAGAATCCGAATAGCCAAATGTGGGCCCTTCGAACACGGCAGTGGGCAAAGCCAGCACTTCTCGCAAATAATCATTGCACTTCACAACATCCATCACGCCTGCGTTGTCCGAGATTTGTGAAAAAATGTCTGCAAAATAGAAGCAAAAATGTAAAAAAGACTACTGGAAGCATAAAGCCCGGTTCATACTTGTTCTTACAAACACAGAGACAGGGACAATGGCAAATTTCGGTCAGCTGCTATTAAAATTAACAATGCGTTTAGGCTAATTATTAGTACACGGTCTAGAAGTGACCACAACTACTATCGTCATGGAAAAAGTTGGCATATATATTGGGCAATGCAGTTTTTCTGAAATAGCTCAGGGCATACATGTAACAGCACCGAAATTTTGGGTACCCCTCCCCCCCTTGGTGGGACCCCCCCTCCCCTTCGTCAACTATTTTTGACCCCCCTCCCTCCCCAAGCCCAAAATGACGCAATTTTTACCTTTTTTGACCAAAAAACACCGATTTTGACAATTATTGGCGGAAATTTTGGGAAAAATCGCTTAAATTTTACGAAAAAATGCTAATTTTTTCTAATTTTGGTGAAAATTTTACTCTCGCCGGGACCCTCCCCCCTCTTTCCACCCTGGCGGGACCCCCCCCCTCCCTCCCCCTGGACCGAATTTTGGGGGGGGGGGTCTTCCCCCCCATCCCCCCCACCTACATGTATGGCTCAGGGATAAAAAAGATAGGCACAGGGACATTAGGACAAGGGGCCATATCCAAAATTAGATTTACAGCATTAGATTAAAATTAATTTCGCTAATAACACAGCACACAATGAAAATAACCGGCTGAAAAATCGCTCTGAAAATTGAAAATTCTGGCTTAGCTACACTTTCTCGGTGTGTGCCAATTTTCAGTAAATTACGTTTAACTGACGCTGCGTTATTGAAGAAATAAAGTTGAATCTAATCCGATAAATCCAATTTTGGATAAGACACTAGGACAATATGAACTTGACTGGGCTTAAATGGCTAGCCTGGCACTTTCTCTAACAGAAAATACAAGCGTGAAAACACTAGAAAAAAGTTTCCGTAAATAAATTGTCTAAAAAATTCTAAAAATATATCAACTCACATCTAAGCTTATCCATGAGTTTTCCAGCACACAGGGTTGCCAAGGCCACTTTGACAGAAAACACGCGCAACTTGCCAACATTGTCTCTGAAAAAATTAAAACGCACAATTAACCACTTAAAGACGTATTTAGTACACATAAAATAAAAATATTATAGATAGGGACATTTATAGGGACCTATACCTTTCATCGTTGAACGTTAAATAGCAAAGTAGAACGCTCACTTAAACATTTTGCTGTAATTGTGACTCTTTTTGTCAAACTCAAATCTGCAGATTTATCTGGATATTTACTGCCTAGTCATTGTGTAACCCGCTAGACGTACGAAATTCGTTATACATCCATATCCAGTCAATATGAAGGAAGTAGCCAACTAAAGCCAAAACTTCTCACTGTATAAAGTCCCTCTGCCATATTTACTATTTTCAAAACAATATTGTTGGTACCACCCCATCTTTATACACACCTCATTAATCAACTGCGACTCTAATCTGGACTCAGGAGCCAATCTAAACTTGGCTTACGGACAAGCCGATCAGTTAATTAAATCAAATCAAACCTATCATAAGCCGCCAGCAGAAAGCCCAGGAGCAGGGCTATAGTTCGATCGGTGTCAATCTGCTGGGAGGATGGAAGGCGTTTGTTTAGATTGTGATAGATGGTGGAGAGAAGCAGCTCCACGCGTGACAGTTTCACGTCGCTCCGAGGCTCGGCTACATTCAGGCCGTTCTCGCGAAAAGACTCGATTATGTTCCAGATATCAACAAGGTGCACTGAAACAGTTAATAGCCATTTTGTTATTTGGTTGGGAATTAAATCTATATATTTAAGACTATGATATCAGCGTATGTTATGCTTGTGATCAGTCAGAAATAAGCAGTAACGGATTCAGGAACAGAAAAACCTAGCCCCCTGCCCCTTCCCAGAGTACAAATACTCGTTGGAATACATTTAAATTATCAACAACGTTGTACACAGTGTCACT
>JASANF010015169.1:0-71169 GCA_030248245.1 Trissonchulus sp. WLG1_4
CCTTAAGTGTGTTAAATGGCTACATACTACAGCAAACATATATTGTAAACAGTTTACTGTGACACACATATTCATACAATAAAATTGACATGACAATTTCTACACAATAGATCTACACAGGCCCCCATGGAAGGGCATGTAGCGCAACTGCAGCCAGAATCATAGTGATCAATGAAGCTTATATTTTTTAAAGTGTAACCAAAAATTGCTGCACCCTGAGACAAAAGTGCTGGCGTGATTCTTGTTACTACTCGCTGTACTCTTGATGCTTGTATTTCGTTGTTTTTGTAATGAAATGGCGCGTTTCTTTTAGTCTCAGAGTTGAGCATTTTTTGGCCAGACTTTAGTCACTAACATAAAATCACGACACAAAGTCACTAACTTTTTATTATGACATCAAAATTTATATATGATGATACATGAACGCGCTATAGAGAACGAAAAGATCACTGTGACTAAATTGAAAAGTGTCAGCATATAGGCGAATTGGATCAACATCAAAAGTTCGTGCCATTTCGTCCTGCTCCACTGCCACATCAATACAGAAACGCGGGTTGATTCATACTTACAGGTACAGCCATATATCCGTTACGCCGTTACATTTACAAAAGAATCACGGCACGAATAGTGAATAAGAGCAGCATTTGGCGTGATTATTTATATAATAATTTTACCGGCTAACCGGACAATACGGTAGTGAGTATGAATCGATCTTTACAGTCAACATTTAAACCAGGTTTGCGATCAAGGTGGTAGTGTCGCCAAAGCAGTTTTGCTCTTAGGTTGCAAAAAGAGAGCTTTTAATTTGAAATAGTGCGTTCACTGAGAAGCTAGTCCAACGCTGTATGGTGTCAAATAATACTGACAGACACCAGACTACTAATATCGACAAATATCTTGGACCAATCGCCATTTGTAAGCAAGACATCACACAATAGGGACATAAAACGATCAACAAAACAAGCTAGATATCAGATTGGCCAGCTTGTGAAGTACACTTAACATGTCGAAGCACTTTTTTTGCCACAAACAATAAAAAAGAAAAGGTACGTTTTTCTAATGATTTGAAAATAAGCGTCTAAATTTTTCACAATTTATCATTATTAGTTTACAGTTTACGTACAGCTTCACAGTTTAAACCACAGCTGCTACAGCTATTTGCGCTAAATTTTGTGTGCATAAATTACAACATATGTGCTATCAGTCTGTAGAAACTAACTAAACAGTTGAAGAGTTTAGTTTATAACTAACTAAATGTGACGAAAATATGAAATGTGAATAGGTTTTCAAAACGTCATCTTTCCGACTTTGCGACATCATTGCAAACTATATGCTGCAGTAAATTTGCTAAAACTTGGCAGAAATATTTGCCTTTAGATTTTCAGAATATAGAAAGAACAATTTCAAAAATTTCACTGAACAAGTTTTACAGTTGTGCAAGATCGACCTGCTTTCGCAACACCACAAGCCGGACGTATGACTTTCGTCCAAACAAAACAACTCTCATGAAAGTCTATATTCGACTGCAAGAATGCAGGGCACGTGGTTAGGTGCAAGGATAAATTTTGGCGCTATCACAAAAAATGTGCCGAAAAGGCTTTGATATTTTTCACAGCATATAGCCAAAATTTGTTATAAATTTATAATTGTCAAATAATATATATTGGTTCAGAATTCAGGAATGGGAAGCATCGAAAAAATTATTGTAAAAAATTAAGGGTATCCATAGGACAGTTATTTATCGTCTACGAGTGCCGATTTATACTATCTGGATCCGTCGGAAACGGAAGTGTACAAAAGGGCAGGCATTCCGCCCTCATGGCGTGCTCATCATGTTCTTCAGAGTCCAGAATCGGCGCATCACGCATCAACCACTCTAACACGCTGGGCCCAAATAGCTTTCCAGCTCTGCAACAGGGAAATTAACACGAATATGGATAGAGGGAGTCAGACCAACGGACCGCAAAAGTTAATTGGTTAATTAACAAGAGTGTTAAAATTATGAATTACGGATGAAAGGATTACAAAACATTAATCTAAGGGAGGAGGGTCCCCAAGCAACATCACTATCACGGGACGTCATACATGTAACGGGTTCAAAATTTTAGGTGGGGACCTCTCCGGCCAAATTTTGGAAACCCTCCCCCCAGGCTGTGGCAAAATACACTAAATTTTGTAAACTTTTCCCAAAAATTGCCATTTTTTCGAATTTTGGCCATGTACATATATAGGGGGCGTTCGTCTTTTGTAACTTTGCAAATCTGTTCAAGTTCACCTAAACGTAATCCAATGAATAAATTCATACGTAATAAAAGAAAATAAAATAAACCAAGAAGATACAAACCTCAAAACATGTCCAATACGCTGTATATAAAGGGGTGTCGCATCTGTCCACTTTTTTGCTCACTTTTTTAAACTGACTATTGCGGAGTCTGTGGGCGTCAGCCCCCAGAATCCAATATTTTTTTACATTTTTTGGCGAAGTGGTTTACATAGCAAAATGTACAATGTACAAATTTACAAAATGTGCAAAATGTAGGTCATTTAAATTAACTCACTGTCGCGGGGGTCTGTGGGCCGCAGCCCCTAGAAAAAAATAGAGCTTTTTTCAATTTTTTGATTTTTTCCAAAATTTTTTTAGACAAGAAAATTAAATCAAAAGATGGTAACTTCAAATCAGACAGTGTATTACGCAAGTTAATGCAGCATAAGGTACTCTTTTAGACATGCATAGGCTTTGATGACGTATAATAACAAGGAATAATAAGCCACAGGGTCGCACGCTGGGTGTGCAACCCCCAGAAAAATTTTTCGAAATTTTTCAATTTTAAGTCAAATTTGGTCAATTGGAGATGTATCAGAAAAATTTTTTCAATTCTTTTCGGCCGGGCGATAGGGGGGACCCTTGTTGACAATTTGTTGAACATTTCACAACAACCCTGAACAAGGTTCGACCAAAAGCGGGGGGTCCCCCCCGGGCTATGCCCTTGTATCTAGTGTGTGTGTGTGTGTGTGTGTGTGTGTGTGTGTGTGTGTGTGTGTGTGTGTGTGTGTGTGTGTGTGTGTGAATATATGTGTGTATATTGGGGGAAATTTTTTATTTTTAGGCCAAATTTGGTCAATTGGGGACGCATCAGAAAAATTTTCCGGCCGGACCATAAAAACCAAAGGGGGGACACCCTTGTGTAAAATTTCAGTCGGGAAATATTTCGGGGGGGGGTGCGGTCGCCCCCCCCCCATGGGACCGTCCCTATATTATATATTATATATATAAATACATATATACAATATACCTTGAAAATTTATAAATCAGTAATCAGTATTGGCACCCAAACAGACGTCCACAACTGGTTATAGCCACCAAGGTGAGGATGAGGACGCATAAGCAGGGTAGACGGTACACGGGGGTGCCAATTGCGACCGACCAACCACCGACTCTGATTCACGAAAAAGACCCCATGCAGAACCCGATTTGCCCATCTCAGTCAAACAAGTTCCTGAAATTAAGTAATCAGTTAGTTATATATATACTTTATATGTAATTAATTCAAGTTTTTAGAATTAATGAAATCAAAATCAAATATAAAATTAAGTAGTATATAAAAGTACACTACCAAAAGGCACTTTTAATCCACTCCAACTTTACAGCAGCTTATATATTTTTTGCCACTAAAGCGAACTTAAAACTGCAGATATAAATATTAATACCCGATAAACTGATTTAAAATACTGATCTATTTCTGTAACCCTTTAGTAGACGTCACCCCAGAACCGAGCAAAATCTGTCGCCCTTAAAAAAACAAGTAATTAGCCCAAAAGTTCACTGGTTACAGATCGCAAGACTACCGCCCTCAATAAAGAATTAAACGACAAAAATTTTTTTTTTTTTTTTATATATATATATATATATATATATATATATATATATATATATATATATATATATATATATATATATCACTTATAATTTTTTCACTTTTTATAACAGCGTTTTTCAGCTTTACGCTATCTTTTTATAGCCGCAGCCAAATCAGGGGCAATGAATTGAGTCTGTTTGTAGTAAAAAACCAGTTGTGTACCCAAGAAAAAAAGGAGATTTTTTCAATTTTTAGGCCTAATTTTGTCCACTGGAGACGTATCAAAAATTTTTTCCGGCAAGAGAATAAAACACAAGATGGGAACATCAGATCAGACAGTGTATTACACCACTGGATGCAACTCGTCTAGACATGCAAATGCAGTATAATGTACTCATGTATTACATGCATATGATGAAAGATAAGAACAAGGAATAGTAAATTAGTAAGCCACAGAGTCGCAGGGGTCTGGGAGCGGCAGCCCCCAGGAAAAAAATGTGGGGAAATTTTTGATTTTTAGTCCAAATTTGGTCAATTGGGGACGCATAAGAAAAATGTTCCGGCCGGACCATAAAAACCAAAGGGGGGAACCTTGTGTAAAATTTCAGTTGGAAAAAAAATTTTGAGGGGGGGAATTTTTTGGTAATGGATGAAATTTCTGGTACGTCTCCAGTTGACCAAATTCGGCCTAAAAATTGAAAACTTCTCCCATTTTTCCTGGGTACACCATTGGCTTTTACTCCAAACATACTCAACTCATTACCCTTGATATGGCTACGGTTTTACAAGATGGCGTAAAGCTGAAAAACGCTATTATAAAAAGTGGAAAAAATTTTCAGACCTCCGCCCCCCCCCCGAAATCGAAGTCTGGGACAGCCAATATATATGGTCATGGAATGTATATATATGGTCATATATATACATTCGGTTTGGCTGAGAATTTCTCAAAAGGGCTTTAATAGACCTTTATCACCTACGTTGGCCTCGTGAATCGACAAGTTTTCGTGTTCCACAGCCTCAAGCTGCCAAAAAACATTCTTTAAGGGCTATGGCGAACTTATCTTCTGAATGGGAGAGGGTGAAAACGCTTCCAACCCTTCCCCCAAAGCCCATGTGCATACATGGGCTTGGGGGTGGTTTGGGGGGTAAGTAAGAAGAGAGAATAAGTAAGTATATATGTAGGAACTAAAGCTAAATAAAATATATTATTATGTGTTAATATATGTTGATGAAAGTTCGTGCAGTTGGGGGGGGGGAATAGTGGACCTATTTTTTTGAGTAGAGCACCTTGGGGGAAGCATTTTTGCTTCAGAACGCCTATTTCATATTTTGGATTTTCTGAGATACGACCCCCTGAAATCTGAACCCTCAGTGAGGGACGTTTTCGCAATTTTTTCCGAAGCTCTTGCTTTTTCGTTCTAATCGTGTCAAAATGGTGTCAGATTATTGGTTACGATTTTTTAGAATCAAAACAAAGGCTCTTTGACCGGGTTCCTGCCGAAAAATGGGCCAAATTCGCCAGAAATGAAAATTTTTGACCAAATTCTAACTTGGCCTTAATTTAGGCTTGGGCTTAGGCTTAGTATCAGGCTTAGGCTTAGGCTTAGGTTCAGACTTAGGCTTAGGCTCAGGCTTAGGCAATAAAAAATCAAAATTTTCAGTAAAAATCCAGCCAGCTTAGCCTAGAGAATTCTGCCAACTAAGCCTAGACGACGCCTTAAAACATCAAAACACTCAAAACTATCCAAAAACAAAGATTAAAGCCATTTTCGGCTTCGAACTTTGGCTCACGTTCACTTTCAAAAACAGGATCAAGTGCAGTTGGGGGGGGGAATAGTGGACCTATTTTTGGAGTAGAGCACTTTGAGGGAAGCATTTTTTGTAATAGAAACCCTATCCACAAATTTGGATTTTCTGAGCTATGACCCCTTGAAAATTGCATTTTCAGTGTTTTCGGAAGTGAACGTAGGCCAAAATTCGTGGCCAAAAATGGCTATAATCATTGTTTTTGGATAGTTTTGAGTGCGTTATGATGTTTTAAGGCATCGTCTAGGCTTAGTTGGCAGGATTCTCTAGGCTAAGCTGGCACTTGGCAGGATTTTTTCTGAAAATTTCGATCTTTTATTGCCTAAGCCTAAGCCCAAGCCTAAATTAAGGCCAAGTTTGAATTTGGTCAAAAATTGGACGTTTCTGGTGAATTTGGCCAATTTTTTGGCGAGGAACCCGGTCAAAGAGCCTTTGTTTTGATTCTAAATAATTGTAAACAATAATCTGACACCATTTATACACGATTAGAACGGAAAAAACAAGGGCTTCGGACAAAAATTGCGAAAACATCCCTCACTGAGGTTTCAGATTTCGGGGGGTCATATCTCAAAAAATCCAAAAAATTAAATCGGGGTTCTTGAAGCAAAAATGCTTCCCCCAAGGTGCTCTACTCAAAAAAATAGGTCCACTATTTTTCCCCCAACTGCATTTAACCCCAAAAACACTGAAGTGCAATTTTCAAGGGTTCATAGCTCAGAAAATCCAAATTTGTGGATAGGGGTTCTATTACAACAAATGCTTCCCTCGAGGTGCTCTACTCCGAAAAATAGGTCCACTATTCCCCCCCCAATTGCACTTGATCCGAAAGTTCCGACTGATACAATGAGCGAGCTGGTCTTTTTTTGCGCGAGTTATTCCCAACATGACGAAAAATTATGATTTTCGACAAAATTTGAACTTTTTAAAAAAGTTGAAAATTTATTTTTCCTTGCTTGGAAAGTGTCGAAAATGAACTCAGCGCATGTGAAAACCTATAAATAGGTGCATTTAAGGTGAATAAATACGCGTTTGAAATTTCCCCTTCTGCTGAACCTGCCCCTCCCCCAGGCCCCAGCCCCCAAACCCCAGATTGGCTTTTAGAATTTTCTTACCATAAACAGGCAAAACTTTGCGCTGAACCAACCCCCCCCCTCACACCGGTCGGCAGCTCCCCCACCCTCAGATTTTAGCTGCAAATGTGTGGGTAATACCTTAAAAAAAACCTAAAAAAATACCTAAAAAAGATTTTGATAACGGTTCTGTTACAAAAAAGGTTTCCCTCAGGCGGTCTACCCCAAAAATAGTACCCCCCATCGCACTTGAAACCAATTTTTTACATAAAAAAGTATTCGACTACAAAAAGTACCTAAAACAGCACCTTTGTGTCAGTTAAATTCGAAATTAACGATAAAATGCAGCGAAAATGTCCAAAAAAAATTGTCCACATTTGTGCTCGAATCTGATTGGCTGAAGCTCAAGTGCAGAATCAACTAAAATTTTCGAAAGTTTACAAGCTTCATGGTAGTGCCTATTAATGAGTTGGCTCATAAAATTTGAACCAACGATGTAAAAATTATTGCTCATTTTACAGTTCTACTACTAATGTCAAAATACGGCGTCCACTTTTGTTGACGACCAGTTTAGCGCAATTACTCATGCGCAACCGGTCAACATTTTCGCGCTAAACTAACACCAGAAATGAATTTTACGTACTAAATAACCTATAAAAACACTAATTTTTTTGGAAATTGCGCTACCTACACAGCATTATGTAGAATTTATTAAGTAATACAGTTCAAAAAATCGATAATTGATTGATAACTCATCGAAACCTAAAAAGTTAAGTTCAAAAAGCTTATTTGCAGTATGGCGGATCAAGACGGTCAGAATGGTATATTGGGCGTCTCAGGGGATGCTGCCAATGTTCCGGAAAATGTGACGAGAAAAACAAAAAGATCATCATGACCAAAAATTCAATGTGTATTTTAAAAATATCTCCGCCCCCTCTGAATCGAATTACATCAAACTTTGCCCAAAAGTGTAACTCTATAAGGACCATGTGTGTGTATAATTTAGTTTTTTTTCGTTCACGCGTTTAACAGTTCTGCTCAAGAAAGCTTTCTTAAAAGTCGCACTCAGGGTGTTTGCGTCCTATTATAGGTTTGGCGCTATCGCGCCAAACCTGATATATATATATATATATATATATATATATATATATATATATATATATATATATATATATATATATATAAAATATATATATATATATATATGTAGGAGGTGGACGCGCCGGCGTACGTCGCGGGGCCAGGCAGGCATTAGGGTCACTCAGGGGGTTGCCCTACCCCCCCCCCTACCCCACAAAAAAATGCGCAAACCGAAAACACAGAATCCTGCAACCCCATTAAAATAATGATAACAACACCAATTTTGTTAAAATTTCTAATTTACCCTCTGGTATAGGTACTGTCAAACGCTGACTAGTTATGTACTAAATATTTGTCAGCAGCTCAGTCAAACATAGAATCCATTATAGCCCTACATACTATTTGTGGTTCTATTATTGTCTGAAAAGCAGTAAAAAGCATTAGCTGTTTCTTGACTAAGCATTTCGCAAATCACAAAGATGTTTTTTCTTAATGCAAAAAATTCAAAAGCGAGTTTCATGTTTACAACAATTAAAATCAATACAAGTTTTTAGTTGACTCTCAGCGTTAAAAGCAACACCTCATCGAGTCAACAGCAGCCTGTGTTGCTTTTGCAAAGTATTTGCAGACTGTGTTTTTGCATTGCAAAATATATTGCTTTATAAATCAAAGTTTAAAGGAAATTTTGGTTTTATTTTTTTATACATTAATAAAACTGAACGCAACTTGCAAGTCGACTATCAAGGGTGTTGTGTGGAGGTTTGATAAATATGGCGTAATATATGTAATGTTTAACTTAACTGAAGACGAAGTTTTTCAACTTAAGGTGCAATTTTAATTTGCCCCTGTCTTTGTGTCTTTAACGATGGTATGAACCGCTCCTGAAATGGAATATGTAGTTTTAGACAACCCCATCGCCTTGCAATCGGGTATGAATTATTCGCAAGAAGAGCGATACTTCTCTGACGTGCAGGAGATGGTGGTCTCCGAGGGATTGCAGGAAGCTGCCACCAGCGAATTGACTTATCACCAGAGCTCTGGCGAAATGCGCAAAACCCGATCAGCCATCAGCACTCGGGAACAGACTGCGACTCAGTATCAGACTGGATCCAAACGAAAGTTCATGAACGGACAGGAAAACGCGGCTAAACGACCGCCAAGTACGTTCAGTCAGTTGAACAAGTAGCATTTTGATCATAATTCGTAGATAAAGTTAGACCAAAAATTGCTGAACACTAAAAGATAACAGGTGGCGTGCTTTTAGCAGCCGGTCGCTGCGCTAGGTTGACTGAAAATTATCCTCTTAGAATGGAAACAATTTGTTTTTCTCTCAGTGTTCAACATTTTTGTCATTTACATGTTTTTTACAGTTGGTTGTTCGAAGAAAACAACATGCTTCGGCTAGATAAATGTGCTTGATACTCTATAAATGCATTTCCTGAACAATTCGACTGAGCACAACACGTAACTGAACGAAGTACAACGTATTGCTATTGGGACCGTGGAGGGGAATCGTGCTTTTTGCAATCATCACTTAGCACAAGTTGTGACACGAGACTTTCTTCTCACAAAAATTTTATGAGTTTTAAACAATATTGAGTTTACCAATGATATCTCTGTAAATAGGCTGACACATCAAACTAAATGTTGTCTCTCGGTCACGCCACATAGTAATTATCAATCATCAGTAGTCACAGACTTTTAAGCAGAGAACGTACAAGCCGGAATAGCTCAGTTGATAGAGCGTTAGACTAAAGATCTAAAGGTACCTGGTTCGATCCCGGATTTCGGCTCTTTTTTAAAATTCAAGCTTTATTTTTTAACTTTGAATTGGCAGTTTTTGCACATTATTTTGCCCAATAGTTTCTTTTTTAACTAGTACTAAGAACAAATTTAATGAATTTTACTTTTCGTTATCTATGTAACGCTAATCTGTACTGAAGCTTAAGTGTAGCTTATGAACGCACTGTTGTTTCAGAAAATTAAACTGTCTGCGTTTTATTTCCTTTGGAATATAGATACAGCAAATGACTTACGAAACCCTTCAATCAACAGACGCGGTTCTTTACTTTTAAATAAAAACGTGTTTATCAATTTTTGTTTGAGAGAATTGGGAACGGCTAAGCAGTAAATCTGTGCTAATGAGTAAAAGGATGTCATATAATTTTGTCCACATAAAACGGCCACGTTTGATATTTCCTCTTGAATTGTGACACTCAGACCTCACCAAGGACGACTGTCCCAAGGCATAATATGAAGAGTGTCATGCTCTTCCCACTGGCCACTACATACGTACCTACTTTTTGTTTGCGATTAGTTTTTAATGCGCAACAGGCCTAATGTTGTCAAACGTTAACCCTTCTAACTTCTCACTCATTGAACTTCTTTTGCAGTAAACTTTTGCTTGTTCCTGTTGTGCCACAGCACAACAGGTCTTTAATTTTGATTTTGGACAATAACACTGAGCTTGTGTGACATCTTTTGTCAGTGCGTTTGTGTAGCGTCCGATTTACTCCAACAGTGCGGGCGTCACATGGGTTTTGCAGCATTTTCTGCCTCAGTTAAGATGGTTCAGTGTTAATTTAGAAGGGCTGGCAAAAACACAGTTACATACTAGCTGTGAAATGCCAATCGAAATCATGAAATGCAAAAAAGTACATCAGGGACAGAATCGAACCCTCGGCCTCTAGATTTCATCATAAATCAAGTTGGATAGTCATGGAGTCTGATTATTGGTATCAGTTTGATTTTTTCTCGCAGTTAGTTAGTCTCGGTCTCAGATTGTATCAGCAATCATTACCCAGCATCAATTTTGGAATTATATATACGAGAACAGAAATTTAGAAAAATATTCTGTGCAACAAAATACAGTCATATATATGTGTTAACCTTAAAATTGCAAAAAAACTATCAATAATTGAGCACATGATTTCATGCAAATACACAGACTTGAAGATTGTATCTATTGCTCGAAATAGCTCTGTTGTGGTCAGACTTAATATCTGATGGTCCGTGGTTCAATCCCGGGTTTCGGAAGCATTTTTATTTGTGAATTACTGTATTTATTGTAAGCTTGCCGTTTCTGAGAATTTGTTTCGTAAATTATATATTGGAGCTTTCTGTAGTTATAGTTATTAATTTATTCAATTTATAGAATTTATTTTCTGATATGCTTAAAATTAAACTACGAACGCATAATTTTCAACACTGATGGGCGAGTTATAGGTATAATTCCTGTAGATTATAAAGATTAGCAACTTCGTCAGTTCTGCTCAGCAGGCGCACTTTTGTTATTTTTTACCAAAACTTTTGTGTATCTCGGACAACAAATTATATGTTGTGAATACTATAATACCTACATATATAGTTGCTTTGGGGCAGATTCCTAAAATGGATTAAAATTAAAATAAAATGTTACTTATCAAACAACTTCATTCAAAGGTGAACTTACATATTTGCAATATTTTGTGCAGTTAGCGGATCATCTGAGGGCATAAAACCTTTTCAAGGAAAGCCGTTTTTACTCATTCTTGGCACCACCTTTACTAAGGTATACCGCATAAATAAATACCGCTGCACAACAGGTTTTAACTGACCTCTGGTCAGTTTACTTAAAAATTTATG
The DNA here is from genome assembly GCA_030248245.1 of Trissonchulus sp. WLG1_4. Classification (NCBI taxonomy): domain Eukaryota; kingdom Metazoa; phylum Nematoda; class Enoplea; order Enoplida; family Ironidae; genus Trissonchulus; species Trissonchulus sp. WLG1_4. The sequence goes on from JASANF010015169.1 coordinate 11,438, forward strand.
TTTGATGCTTACTGAAGATTTTGCCGCAGATTGGGCTTGTTAGTTACATAAAGTTTGGTGTACTCTTGATTTGGCTATACCTTGGCTATACCTACACATAAATAGTCAACCGGCTAAGTTCTAGAGTACATAATCACACTTCACACCTCTTATTGATATAATAGTGTCATTATTTTAATTGGTGATGGTACTTTTTATCAGTTTCGCTGTATGGTTGGTTTAAGCTTGGAAGCTATAATAGGCTGCATGGTTTACGATGGTACGCTGGTTAACCACTAAACCATAGCACCATTACTTGTACCTGAGGGCAGTTGGTACTGCATGAGACAAAAAAGCGTAGAATATTGAAGTCGCACCGCTCCAGATAGAAACGAACATTTTAGCATAGTACGTTCCATATGGAATGTTAAATCAATAATAAACTTACATACGCTGTCAAATTTAGTTAAGTGCATTGTTACGTGTAATTACATTATTAATTTAGTAAGTTATCACGTTGAATATCTGGTTAGTAGTCTTTAAACCGGGGCAGATACTCAGATGTCAAACCGGAAAGGTGAATCAAATACAAAATAGCAATGCTTTCAAAGCTTAATTACTTCTTTGATATATTAAACATTCATAGCAGAGTTCTTTTACTCTGTCGGAGTTTTTTACTATGCCTTGCAGCATGTAATATATTCCAATGTTGTGTAACTTTCCTTCACGAACCTGGAATCAAAAAGGTCTGGGGCTATGTCTAGCTTGCACATATGCTAGCTGTGTCCTGGGTTCATTGTTGCTGCACACTGTTTATATATACCTAGTGTTTCTCGTAGTATAAATGATCAAGTTAAGATTGTCCAAGCAGTTTTTTTGACAAAAGTAAATTAAGTTTGTTTGAGTTAAGTTTGAGTTAATGTGTTTGTAGCAATGGCAACGCTTCATCTACCCAATTTTCATATTTTAACACGTTATATTAATCAGGTAAAGCTATTTTTCCAGTGCCTCTACAGAAATTACAGAAAAAGTCCGTTTGTTTATGTTATGTACTCCAAAATTTCGGCACAAGTTTACTGGTATGGATGAATAGACCCTAAACTTTCGGCGAGAAAAAATCAAACTGATACCAATAATCAGACTCCATGACTATCCAACTTGATTTATGATGAAATCTAGAGGCCGAGGGTTCGACTTCTGTCCCTGATGTACTTTTTTGCATTTCATGATTTCGATTGGCATTTCACAGCTAGTATGTAACTGTGTTTTTGCCAGCCCTTCTAAATTAACACTGAACCATCTTAACTGAGGCAGAAAATGCTGCAAAACCCATGTGACGCCCGCACTGTTGGAGTAAATCGGACGCTACACAAACGCACTGACAAAAGATGTCACACAAGCTCAGTGTTATTGTCCAAAATCAAAATTAAAGACCTGTTGTGCTGTGGCACAACAGGAACAAGCAAAAGTTTACTGCAAAAGAAGTTCAATGAGTGAGAAGTTAGAAGGGTTAACGTTTGACAACATTAGGCCTGTTGCGCATTAAAAACTAATCGCAAACAAAAAGTAGGTACGTATGTAGTGGCCAGTGGGAAGAGCATGACACTCTTCATCTTATTATGCCTTGGGACAGTCGTCCTTGGTGAGGTCTGAGTGTCACAATTCAAGAGGAAATATCAAACGTGGCCGTTTTATGTGGACAAAATTATATGACATCCTTTTACTCATTAGCACAGATTTACTGCTTAGCCGTTCCCAATTCTCTCAAACAAAAATTGATAAACACGTTTTTATTTAAAAGTAAAGAACCGCGTCTGTTGATTGAAGGGTTTCGTAAGTCATTTGCTGTATCTATATTCCAAAGGAAATAAAACGCAGACAGTTTAATTTTCGAAACAACAGTGCGTTCATAAGCTACACTTAAGCTTCAGTACAGATTAGCGTTACATAGATAACGAAAAGTAAAATTCATTAAATTTGTTCTTAGTACTAGTTAAAAAAGAAACTATTGGGCAAAATAATGTGCAAAAACTGCCAATTCAAAGTTAAAAAATAAAGCTTGAATTTTAAAAAAGAGCCGAAATCCGGGATCGAACCAGGTACCTTTAGATCTTTAGTCTAACGCTCTATCAACTGAGCTATTCCGGCTTGTACGTTCTCTGCTTAAAAGTCTGTGACTACTGATGATTGATAATTACTATGTGGCGTGACCGAGAGACAACATTTAGTTTGATGTGTCAGCCTGATTTACAGAGATATCATTGGTAAACTAATATTGTTTAAAACTCATAAAATTTTTGTGAGAAGAAAGTCTCGTGTCACAACTTGTGCTAAGTGATGATTGCAAAAAGCACGATTCCCCTCCACGGTCCCAATAAATTCAATATATCAGTTAATGACAGGGACGGTCACGAATCGGTGGCTCAGATAGTAGAGTTTCAGATTATTAATCTGAAAACTGACGGTTCGATTCCTATCCCGTTTTTTGAAGCTGCAATTTCAGCAGTATGAGATGGCAAAAACACTGCAGGTAACTGTGTTTGACTGACCTTACCGTACCTTTCTTTCAGTGTAATTAAACACTGGAATGAATCAACGTTCCACAAATAAAGGAACTTCTTACAGTGAAGCCACAATTTACTGCACTGTTAGTATATGCATGTAACAGCTTATATAGGTAGTGCATATAACATGGCGTTAACAGCCGTCTGATGACCGACACATTACTACAGCAAAGGTAAGAGCAAACACACGCACACAACACAAAAGGTAGGCATGCTGTCAGGTAATTGTGTTCATTTACAGATTCTGCAAATCCTATACAAACCAAGTATAAAGTACCTGTTGCGCTGTGGCGCAACAGGAAAAACATGAGAGCAATTTATCTCTCCTTACTTTGTTAATAAACTATTTACATAGGCTACAGCCAATGTAGTACTTTGAAATAATGTTATAAACTGCTGCTACCTTGAACAGAGACACTGTTTTTCTCGTGTGCACTGTGTATCCATTATAATATTGTACAATTCCTAATAATATAGACAGTTTTACTGAAACCCTATCCTTTTGAACTTGTTCAGATGTTCACACCCTTCTGCTTGCTATGGCTCACCTTACATAAATTACGGTGCTGCAGATCACAAAAAATTTGTCACATCGTAACTGTCATGGAATGTACCCAACATGTTTATAAAAACATATACATTTCCTGCCATCAGTCGTCATTTTTTGCGAAGGATAAAGCTCGTCGTACGTCGATTAAGAGGGAACTTTTTTTGTACAGTACTGTAATTGCACAGAATGTTGTTTCGTTCACACGTGCCTGTGACGTTTACCGACCCAGAAGGGGATAACATGACGGGCTGACTTGAAACGTAACCATAAGCTGCTAACCTGGAACTAAAGACTTGGTATTTACATATAAGAGACAAGAAATTTGTTTCCGAAAATGGTGCTACATAATATTGTCCATTGCTCATTAAAATAGAAAGACCACCACTTAGCAGTAGAACGGATGGATACCTACAGCTTATTTTCTGTGGATAACAGACCTTCATTAGCGGAGGAGTCATTTATGCTAATTGCTTAATAATTATTGTCTGTCATCAAGTTGAGTCTATACTTTATTGAAAACATAACAAACATTTGAAAGTCATTTCGAAATTTAAAACTCTGAACTAGACGAAAAGTGGACCGCAGTCGCAGATGCAATTGGCTGCTGAGCTAAGTTCAGAGCGCCAATACTCGGATCAAGGTCGATCGTGTGCATACAAAAACTTGCTTCAGACCAGGTTCGGAGCAAGTTCTATTGTCTAACATGGAATTAAACCACGTGTCATGTAGCCATGCCTTACTATTGACATTAAGGTGGTAGTTACGTTTTCGCAGCTTTTTTCAAAGTTCTATTTTGTAGCAATTAGTTAATCAATTGACACGCGGTCTTTTGCATAATCCACTTATTTTTTACAAAATTACAATTTTTCAACAGTCGATGTTAGTCATAGTGTGCACGCTAACTATTTTGGTGAAGCTTATCAGCTCAAATTTTTGCATTTTGTCTCGAATTTCGTTATTTCGTCACTATGGTAAAAATATTACGCAAACAGTCAAGCAATTTACACCAAAGGCACGTTGATGTGTTATGAAAGTGCTGGTATGCTTAACTAAACGTAATAATTTAGCATATTTTTACAATGAGCAAAAGTTCGCCTCAAATTTTGCTAAAAAGTCAAGAAACGGCGGTTTCTATGACTTTGGCAGGCTGTAAAATAATCAACCTTTTCGCTCAATTCGAAAAAGGTATGGGGCAAATTTATTTGGCTACTGTCAAGTATGCTTTCTTTGGATTCTTATGTGCTGAACAGGATATTTGTTACTTCAACTGAAATCACTCATTGTGCTCAGAAATGACGGATTTTTAAAAATTATTTAATTGAGTTAAATAGAGCCTCATTGGGGCCAGCTAATATTACATTAAGCACAGTTTACCCTTACCCGTTGAAAAAATGGTGGACAAAAGATTAAAAAATGACGTTTCAGGAGACTGAAGAAAATTTGCAGTTTTTGAAGGGGTTTTTTAACACTGCCAATGCTCTTGGCTGCTGTGACATATACTAACCAAATTTTGCGGATATAATAAATGCATATATAAGGGACTATATGTATGTAAATTATTGTGCGAAGTGGTTATTTATATTTTGTGATATTGGCATGAGAAGTCAGAATTGAGGTAAAAAAACTTCAAAGTTACAGATCGCCTAGAACGACTAACAGAAATATGTCATATTTTAGCTAAAAATTTTCTTAAAATAAAATGGGTTAGACCTTTTTTGAATGGCGTTTTTGAGTAGTGTAAGAGCCACAAAAATTTGCATACAATTTTGTAAGTCCTCAAAAAATACACAAAAAATCCAATTTTTGAGCTATAAATTGGCCGTAAAAGTTTGAATCAATGTCAAAATTTTCTGAATTATTGTTATTTACATTCGCAATGTTCGTACCAAATTTGATTATGTTCGATAAAGTAACTTATGAATTATTGCAAAAACTTCGAAAACGTAACTACCACCTTAAGCCCCCCTCGATATACCAAGCCAGACTCAGACTGTCAGGTAATTAGGCACTGGCAATCTCGACATCGCAAATAAAGCATTAAGACCGCACGGTTGGCTAACCCTTCCAAATTTCTGACGTGCTTAACAACAATTTAGAAAACATTGTTGTGACAGGTTTTGTCATGTAATTGTCACTGTATGCAAAATTTGCAGGCACTTGTGGGATGATATGTGCGCTGTGAAGATCTGTGTCTGTCGGAATTGTGTGCTCTTGTATATATTGTACCCGCGTGATGAAAATCCAAGCGTGATGGCCACTATAAGTACACTATAATATACTTTATATCATACCTGTCTTGAAAAAAACAGTGCAATAACTGACGCCAATAACTAAGTGCACGCTGCTAGATTCACAGCGTGCATTAGTTATTGCACTGCTGTAGGCGTGCATCCTGGTTATTGACTTATTGCACTGTATATTTCAAGACAGGCATATTATAAGAACGTTATAATACTTTGTAGTACGCACTCAGCAACTATTCGCACTGGCACGTGAAGCCCGCGTGCATAAACTTGTGCGCTGCGCGCACTCGTTCATGCACTTGGCGCTTCACGTAACAGTGCGCATAAATCGCTGAGTGCACTCTACATCGTGCTATAACTTACACATATGTAGTATATACGCGGCGGCTGAGGGCGCCGCGTAAAAACAGAAAATTTGGCTGCATTAATTTCTGTACCATTCTGTCAGCATAATAACTAGCTAATTCAGACAACAAAAACACAATTTTTTAAATATTTTATACTTTTAACAATTACGCAACAATTAAAAAGAATTTTTAAAAGTTAGTAGTACTTTAAACATCTGGAAAAGGTCAAGCCGAGTAATTTATTAGTGACTCAAACAAACCGTAAACTCAAAAAAATCAATATTTTCTTCACCAAAGTTAGGTAAAATTAAGGTATTAGATGACGTTTAAAAAAACTGACATTTCCTTTGGAAATCAAAAAGTAAACCAAACCAAAATGTTTAAACGCCATCTTTTTTCTATTATTCAATATGACAAAAATGCCAACAAATTATCGTCACACGTCATATACACATGAAAAAATGACTAAGTAAAGTCTCTCGTATTAGTGAAAGCAAAACGCTTACACAGCAGAATTTTTGAAACAAAGACAGTAGGGTTACCTCAAATGACGTAGAAAGGAACAGTACGTGGTTAATATAGCATGGATTTATATTCACTTACACTTCACTTGACTTGAATACCATTCAGCTGTTAGACTAAAGCCCGGTTCATACTTGTCCTCGTACTTGTCCCTATCGTTTTGTCCCTATCGTTTTGTCCCTAAGCGATTTCAGGAAAACTGCATAGCCAAATATGCCAATTTTTTGGATGACAATAGTTGCGGTCACTTCTAGACCATTTTTCACAGCAGCTTACCGAAATTTATCCTTGTCCCTGTCCCTGTGTTCTAAGGACAAGAATGAATCGGGCTTAAATAATCGTGTTTGTGCCAACTTTTTCGTAACAGCTGCAAAGCGGCTACAAACAAAACAGCCTCACATTATGGTCAACCTTGAAAGAGTGTCGTTATTGATATTCTTATTTTTCCTAGCACAACCATTTTGCTGCAAAAAATAACTATCGTTTCAACAGAGTCACGAATCTATACAGTAGGTTAGCGCGTAATAGGTACTGTTTCACACAAGGCCAATTTAGGCCAATTTAGCGTCTAGAAAGCTCTAGCGGCATCAAAAACACTGAGAAATACAGGCAAGTGTTGTGACCGCTTTGCTTAATTTAAAATGACTACTTAAATAGACTACCGTATTTCCTCGAAGAAAGCGAAGAAAGAAGCTTTATTGTTTCGCGAAGGTCCAAACGGGGGTTTTATTCAAGGCGGGGGCTTTATTTCTTGGTGAAGTTTTGCTGACCAGCTGGGCCCAGTTGCTCAAACCAGTGTAACAAGCGCAGCTCTTGTAAAATTTTACAATTGTACATAACAATTTTATTGCAACGTTTCTACAATTTCCAATTGTTACAAATGTAAGACTTGTACTTGAGTAACAAGGCCCAGCCCCAGACGTAAGTCAGAAGGACGTTTTGAATAAAGCCCCAGGGGGTTTATTCAAGGCGGGGGTTTTATAATTTCGTGAGTGGCTTGACAGGGGTTTTATTCGAGACAGGGGCTTTATTCGAGGTAATACGGTGCCTTAGGACTTACTTGAAAAGGACTACTCGACGGACTTGGGCAGCTACGCCTTTAGTCCTACTACAAGCGCAGTTGTTTTTAACTCACTGAAATAAAGAAATTTTGTTTGAAACTAAAAAAACTGGACGACCGAGGAAGGAACCTTCCCTTTTACGGGGTACTTGTTTGCTCGAGGGTAATACCAAAACTCTCATTAGGCTAAACGAAGAATGGATCGCATTTCAGCCTCAAAGGCAGATTAAATTAGGATATAATTATAAGCCCAAATAGGCGGATCTGACTAGCCAAATGTCGGGTCGAATTTCCTTTGAAAAGACTTCGAAAATAAGCATTGCTTTTGTAGGTAAACAATGTAACCGAAATTAGGTTTGAAATTCTTAGCCAAAATTCAAAGCACAGAGCAGGAATTTTCTATTACCAAAATTACATAAGAATTCTTATCCTATTTACCGCTTGGTCGGAGCAAACAGGATGTAACTAATTTATCACAATTTGATAACCAAATTCAGGTTTTTTGTGCTTCTGCAAATGTGAGTCGGGTAGGTGAATACCTAGAATCAGTACTTGATACAGGCTCTACTTAAGGGCGTAGTGTCGCGAAAGCAGTTTTGCTCATAGGCTGTGAAAATAGAACTTTATGTTTTGAAGTAGTACATGCAATGAGAAGCTAGTCCAACGCTGTATGGTATCAAATAATTACTGCCAGACATCACACTATCAATATTGACAAATATCTTGGACCAATCGTCATTTGTAAGCCAGACATCACACAATAGGGACATAAAAGTTCGAAAAATCAAGCCAGATATCAAATTGGCCAGCTTGTGAAGTACACATAATGTGTGGACGCACAATTTTTTGCGACAAATAAGAAAAAAGAAAATTGAAGGTTCGTTTTTCTTCTGATTTGAAAATAAGCGTCTAGATTTTCCACAATTTATCATTATTGCTTCTACTATTTTACAGTTTAAGTACACCTTCACAGTTCAAACTACAGTAATCTGCACTAAATTTTGTGTGCATAAACTACAACATATGTGCTATTAGTCTGTGTAAAAAAACTAAACAGAAAAATTGATAAATGTGACTAAAAAATGGAATGTGAATAGGTTTTTTTTTCGTCATTTTTCCGACTTTGAGACATTATTGCAAACTATATGCTGCACCAATTTTGCTGAAACTTGGCAAAATAATTTGCCTTTTGGTAGATTTTTAAAATATAGAAAGAACAATTTCTAACATTTTACTGAACAAGTTTTACAGTCGCGCAAAATCGACTGCTTTCGCGACACTACCCCCTTAAAAGTTCTAGTCTGTTGTTTACAAATAACTAAGCACTTGCTTAATGCTAAGTGTTTTTTACTTGTATTACTTACAACCAAAACAAATTAAATTGTTTTGGTGCTGTACTAATTACTAGCACTAATGTTCCAGGCATTTAAGTTTTGACAGATGCATTAGCTACGATAGAAGACGTGTAAAACACACTCCGTACATTGACGTTTCAACACTGACACTGCCTAATTGTCATAAACCTACAATAATCACGAATGTTACTTTTCAATTTGGTAGGTGCACAGTAACTTTTTCGTCAGAGTGACCAATAGTGAGTGACCAGCGATGGTCACTCTAAAATTCTATTCCTCCTGAGGATCAAGAATATACTGCTTTGTTGGGGCAATCTTTTTTCAACAATGAGCAAAAAATGAAGTGGCGCCACCTTTTTTGTCAGACTTTAGACGATTGCACCCAAAAGTCAAATTTTGACGGCAAATCCAATATGAAGCTACCTATTTACCTACTTGCAATATATTTTACACTTTACGTTTACAATATTAAAAGTTCGGGTATTTTTTGGAGTTGAATTTGAGGCAGAGAATTTGAAAATAGAGGTATTTCATAAATATTTCATCAATAAAAATTGCTAAAAAATTTAGTGATAAAAGTGCAATCATGCCAGGGCCGTAATGCAGGCCTCTAGCCCCCTGTGATATGGGCTTGGGTAATGTATCAAATAGGTCACTTCCAGGTGACATTAAGTTTAGTTCAGAAGTGATGTCACAGAGAAAATTTCGCCCCGTGAAATTTTTTTTCCTGGAAAAATATCCCTAGGGAAATTGCAGGGGGCAATTGACAGCACGTGACAGATTTAGATCAATTTTTATCATAGTAGATTTAGCAAGATAATGCATTGCTTTTATTAGATATATAACCAAATAGAACAGCTTAACTTAAAAAATAAACAAGGAAAAAAAAGGTAAGATAGAACATGACAAAAAAGGCGTGACTAAATGTAGGTAAATAGAACTTTGACATTTACCAAAATTAAAATTGGATGCTCTTGTAGCGCTTAATCGACAAACTATATATTATAGCTAGGCTTTTAAAGCATATCATAAATTGCACTAGCCCTTAGGTTCCTATCCTAACTATTAACATAGATGTAATAGCCTCATACAAAAATACAGCACGAAAGAAATAACGCAGCAAAACAAAGGCGAAATAGGTAAAGCATATAGAAGCAGATGGTTTGAAGTGAAAGCGTCACACACAATATCAATAATACAGTCAGACTCTACGCAATTTAGAGCTGCACAACTCGGCAAAATAATTAAAAAGAGCTAAACCGTGTTCTCTGATTAGTTTAGGAGGAAGATGAATTCCATAGAAACAATACTACTCATCTGCACTTTATATAACTGTCTGTAAAATACACATATAGCCAGGTACAGGTTATGGATAGGTACTCTTGATACGATGCATTTTATCACGCTAGAGAAACGTGTCAAGGCTGGGATATTTTGGGTACACTTCAGCACGTGACTGAGGTCTCTATTGGCCTGTCATGTCAGTCAATGTTTGTGCAAAGTCTAACTAGCTTTGGACTAAAAAATCTAGTCTGCATACTAACTTTGGAGTACATTTGGACTAGACTAGCTTGGAGTAGAAAGTTAAAATAAATCGGGTAGATTTAAAAGTGTCACCAACTGAATAACCAACCCTACTGAAACTGGCAATTTTGGGGTGGGGATAGTTTCGTGTTTGTCCAATAGTGGCTATAGCTGTAGCGACGAACTGCTGTTTACTTACACTTATATCGTCGCGGCTATCGCGGCGATAGCGAAATTGACTATAGCCAGTGACGATTTTGGCGATATTGAGGCCAAATAGCGGCGATTTAGCAGCGAATTTATTTATATAATTACTTACAAGAGTACATAATAGTGTCCCACTTTATTTAGAAGAAGAGTGAGACACCTGCCTGCCTGCCTGTGTAATAGCGCAGGCAGATGCCGTCGTCATTTCCAGGCCACATGTTGCCGTTTTATGCAACATGTGGCTGGCCAGTCAGAACGAGATCTGCTTCTGATTGATTCTCCTGTGCACGTGCTCCAATCAGCACGCAGGCGTCCTCGCGTGCTCCAATCAGCACACTGGCCGCCATCACAGCCATTTCAGTGTTAAGTTTTGCCATGATCGGTTGGGTTGGGGTTTTTTGGTTTTTTGGCCTAGAATTATATTTTGTCTACATTTTTATCACCGTTTTCAGGGATTATTGCTAGCATGCGCTGACTATGATGTTAACTTAACTGGTAAAACAAGCACTTTTGTGGACGAGCATATTGTTTGTCACATTCCGACAGTAAGTATTATTTTACCGTATCGGTAAAATACAGCGCGGCGTGCACCAGACGGATTTTTGACAGCTATCCTGCTTGGTGTAGGATTTAAAAAAACCGGATACCATAAAATCCAATTTACAACCGAAATCAAGAAAAATATAAAAGTGTGGCAACTAGATGGACTACCCCGCCATTCCGACGACTGCAGTCACTGCTCAACTGACAGCGAGATGGTCTATTGTTGCTCTTAGTTATAATTTACACATTGACTTGACTTTTGAATTTTTGATGATTTTAGGAGCAAACATTTTCCCACAGTTCTATAGGTAATTGATTGGATTTTCACACATTTTTTGTATCGAGTAACATGCCACCCAAAGCCGCGTTCTGAGTAACTTCTAAAAAATCTAATTGCCATAAAGTCACTTACGAAGTTTATTGCGTGTTTTTGCAAGCGCAACAGTCTTCAGGCGCCTATTTTAAATTTTAAGACAGTTTTGTACATAGGTAAAGTGAATTTTACGCCATGCCATCCATTTGAAGTATTTGTATGTGCGTAACTAAGAAACTAAACCTCAACTTCCAAGTGGTTTGAGATAGAGGGCAGCAGTTCTCTGAAAAAAGAATAAATTTCACTTTTGGATTAACATGTGGTCAACTGGAGACAACGCAAAAATTTTACAACCACCAGAAATTTGATATAGCAAAATGGTGACCACAAGGATCTTCTTTAACATGTTTTGAAAAAAACGAGACATGTGAAAGCCGAGACTTTGGCTACCGAGACCGAGATCAAGACCGGGCTGGTCTTGAGTTTTGACCAAGATAGAGACTACAACCGAGGCTTCCCTCCTCATATCACTCATCTGCGCGATCGCTCACTATTATTATCATTATTTAACGGTTGTGTAAGTAAGTATAAAAATTGTCGATAGGACGATTCCTAAGTATTGTTTAATCACAAAATATACCTCTGAGCTCTGAAACCTCTCTGGTAGTTGTCCTTACACTGATAATTTTTTGATTTTTGTTTTTGACGAAGAGTTGCAATGAATATTGTATTTTTTAAAAAAAGAACGCTAAACTGCAGTAAAACTTTTAGTTTTAAACATACATTTGCCAGTCAATAATAGTTAAAACAAATGACTGCAAAACCTGCAGCACAGTAAGCAAGTCTTGATTGAAACTTCAACTGAACTACGACTATGGTTTATGAAAATGTTCGTGATAGATTAGTGATTCAGTAACAGATTGTCTACAGATGTGTATATACGCAGAACACACGCAACCACGCACGCACGCATACGCTTCCTTGTCAGCGCACGTGTGGCTGCTTCGCTGGTCAGTGTAAGGTAAGACTGCAGTAGTGCACTGAAACTAAGCATGATTTACATGCAAATTTAGTTTCAGCGCATTACCTGAAATTAGTATGCACGGCCGCTGAGGCGGCCGCGCAATAAATGCGTTTTTTACAATTTTCAGACAATAGCACGTGAGCGCCTGCGTGCTGATTGGAGCACATGCACAGGCGTCTAGCCAATCAGAAGCGGATCTCGCTTCTGATTGGCCAGCTTCATGTTGCATAAAACGGCATCATGTGGATGTGGCCTGAAGATGACGAGCGCATCTGCCTGCGCTATAACATAGGCAGAATGGAGTGTCTCACTCTTCTTCTAAATAGAGTGAGACACTATTATGTACTCTTGTTACCTACGTATACGTAACAAGTACGTATATGTACATATTATGTATATGTAGGCTAATCGTAATATCAAGAGTACATAATAGGGAAGAATATGACACTACACTGTGCCCTATTCTAGCTAAACTGCGCCGATCGCCCTTTTATACAGACTTGCCAAGTACGAGTACCTGCATGCGGGTCGTCTGTTATGTATGTAATCAATGTCCAGAAATCGATACGTATACATGGCCACATGGCTTGATTTGGCCAAAACGGGTGCAAAGAGCTATAGCCGATGAGGAGGGGGTCCCTAGAATCCACTTAACTGCAATCATATACATATAAATTTCGTGTTATTTTTGGCACTACATTCCGTTCTTTACAAATTTTTCGCCTTTAACTTTACACGTCAATCATATACTCTGGCCATGCTGATACTGTCAAGTATGACGAAGTACATACTACATAGGTACTACATAACTCTTACTGCATCACCAAGAAGTGCAACCAACTCAATCTATTTTGCACTTCTGCGTGAGTCCCTCCGTCCCTGTAGCTAATATTCTATTCGATACGATCGACGATCAGTTGAGTCCTACACTCCTACCTGTCGGGTGGGTAGGTTGCGTTCCTATATTCCAGTTGCCCCTAGCCCTACTGTCTTGTTTCTGTATGTATAGATGCCCTGTCCTTGTATATTTCTACGGCAATAAACATCCTTTATTTCGTTGCGATTTCTCTTATTATCACCCTCAAGGCCTCAAGATCCCAGTCAGGCAGGCGACTAAAGACGTACTCAACTACGAAGCTGCCTAGGTGTAATCGTTGCCCACCACACCAACTACGTCACTAACAGACCCAATGTTATTGCATAAAATGAAATGCAAAATTTGCAAACAAAAACTAACTGCTTAAGACAATTTCAACAATGCTATTTCCCTTCTACTATGTCTCAACCTTTGTCAAATGAAATGTCAAATGTCGACACACTACTGCTTCAAGCTCTCACAATTTAAGGCTTAGAAATTATAAAACAAAGTAGGTTTTCAACATTTTATTATAGCAGTTCGAAATATCAGTATAATACAAACATGGTTCAAGAACAGTCAAAAAACAAGGAACAGCAATACACAATTAATACAGTTGACTCTCCTAGACTCTTAAGCTGTCATCACATCCCGTAAGAGAAGGGGGTTGTGCTAAAATCTCCCTTGTCAGGAGGCAGCCGACCCCATAATAATACTATATGCGCCAGAGATGCAGCGAGCAATCGGCGAGGGGGGCCGGGGGGTGCCTTCGGAGGAGGGGTGAGGTGGTCTTGGTTTTGTTTTCTTCCGGCGACAGCTGCAATTCGCAGTATTTCGATTTTTAACTCATTTTTGGGGTACTTTTGTGGCAGCAGCCGGAAAATTTTATCAATTTTTTTATTCAGTTTTGGTGCATTTTTTCGGCCATCAGAGGGAGGGGTGAACGGTTGAGGTGAGGGATCGGGGTGTCGTGCCTCTGGCTGAGGGGAGGTGCCGACCTCTTGAGGAGGGAGGTGGATAGTGGATAACCCCCTACACCGCCCCCCCCCGATGTGCATCTATGCTATGCTCACGTGTACCTTCATCAGGGGCGGATCCAGGATGAAATTTTGGGGGGAGGGGCGAATTTTTGAAATCGATAGTACAATCATTATTATTTTTTCAAGGGCAAAAATTCTTCGGCCGAATTATAAAAAAGAAGGGATGAGCCCCTTGAGTACAATGCAACTGCGAAAAAATTTTGGGGGATCCGGCACTGCTTCATGTGTAATAAAAACAGTCATATAAAACAATATTAATATTCAGCTAAAAAGTTAAGAAGTAATTAAGTTTTTCCTCGCTTCGCCCCGATGGGTGGATTCTGCAAATGAAAGGAAGGTTGGGAGGTGGTTGGAAAGGAGTGGGACAAACCAGACACAGCTGTGGAGCCTAAATGACAAGAAATAAAAAATAGTTATTTAGAAAATACTAACTCAGCAAACCAATAGTTTAAAGCCAGTAAGTTTTACTCTTTAAGCCCGGTTCATACTTGTCCTACTTAAGGATACAGGAACAGGGATAAGGACAAATTTCGGTCAGTAGCTGCAAAAAATTGACAAATGCGTTTGAGCCAATTTAATTATTTGCATACGGCCTAGAAGTGACCTCAACTATTGCCATGCAAAAAATTACCATATTTAGCTACGCAGTTTTCTGAAATCGTTTAAGGACCAAACGATAGGGACAAGGACAAGGACAAGTGTGAGCCGGGCTTTAGAAGCAGTACGCTTCACTATCTCAGTGGTAAACTAAAGTTTGACCCGAAATTGCTAAACCCTGAGACAACTAAACAGCTGACGTGATTTTTGTGACTACTCATTGTACTCTTGAATCTCTTGATCCTTGCAATTCGTTCGATTCGTAATTTTCACTCATCTTTGTTTCCGGGTCCAGCAACCTTCTGGTCAGACTTTAGTTGTTCCACAAAAAATTATAATAAATTAAACAAAGTTGCCACGAAATTATAAAAATTTCAGATGAAACTGAAAAACTATTCAAATTCCTGTTAGCATAATTTACAACAAACAGTAACAGTTCGGACTATGCTTAAATTAGTACTTGGAAATCATTTGGACAGAGTATTAAGGTATAATCTTCATTAAATCGATGTCATATCACTCCCTTTATACAATGATCAGTTACACAACAAGAGCAACTGAGAAATTAATATAAATGCGGCAAGCTCATAAGTTGCTGACAGACTTACCAAAACCCGGCAAAGCACCCTGGCTGGTCACATTGGTGGGTTTGCCGAACAAAGTGCCGCCTAACGCTGATGACTTGTCCTGGAACTGTAGCACACCACGAGCACTCAAATCTGGGGCTCCTGGAAACAATAATAGTTCATTTTTTTTACCCATCCATTTTAAGGCAACGGTCCATACAATGGGTGTGGGGCTTGCCTCAAGAAGAAAGCAAATTCACACGCACAATCCTGACAGGAACCCACAGAATAATGTCATGCAGTCTCAGGCAACTACTTTGGACGGATGTAACAGGTACGTCTAAAGACAGCCCTCAGCATCCAACTTAAAATGAGTATAACTTTGCAAATACTTGACCAATTGTCATAATTTTACGTTCAATGTATCTAGAAGGACAAATTCAGTCATGTGAGCATAGCAGTTTCCATTTATTACTTGTATTTTTGCAAAAAAAGTAGCTGTTTCACTTTTAAGCTGGAATTTTTCACAAAGCTATTTTGACGAAATTGATATTGTTTCGAAACTTTAACATGCTCAGGTGAAAAAAGCGCCAAAAACTGACCCACTGGGTCAAATAATCGTAAAAAATACGCTGTATATGGAGAAAAATTGATGAAAAACGATGGATGGATGACAAGGGCTGTCTTTTGACGTTCGTGGACGTAACGCTCGCATGTGTGGCATGAGTTTTTCACAAGTTACCGACTGAACGGCCATATTAATGCATATATAACTATTGACAACAAAACTATGTTAATCCAAACAGCTAAGAAGTTAGAAATAGAAGATTATCACCCATACTAACAAACAAAAGTACAACCCCCAGAAATTTGTTCCAGTTCTGTCTTTAATACACTTCCCCTTTCTTTGTCAACATTATGCTGTCCACTGGTCAATACAATAAACTCCGTCAACCTATGAAAGCCACTAATCAAATTTTCAAGTATAACAGGTCTACAGGACAAACTGTACTCAGACCATACCCGTTTTAATATCAGACGAGCTGGAGACGAATGGACTGGGTCCGGAAATATCCGGCTTGCGCTCCTGACTTTTGCCACCGGAGTCCACAGAGCTGAGTATGCTAAAACTGTCGCCCGCTTTTCGACGCTCGTAGCAGGCTAGACGCTCTTTTTCAGTCTGGAAATACTAAAGTTGAATTATAATCAGGTTATGAGAAGTTAAAAATGCTAAAATTTATAAACAATGGGGAAAGCAATTTTTGCATACTTCAGGGCATGAGCAGAGAAGCAAAAAAGATATCTGTAAGGGGTCAGGGATGATAGACCACCGTGAGGGGGTGACATGGTGATATTTGAGTCATGGTCAACCGGGGGAGGGGGGGAGGGTTCCCCATAATTAAAACTTCCCCATAATTAAAACTTAAAGAATCAAGCTTTGTCCGCATAAGCACATTGTCCAGTTGTCCTTCGAGCTAATACTAATGTCTGAGGTCTTTCATCTGCCTGAGGCCCATATTCGGCCATAAAGAACAGAAGTTAGATTTTAGAGCTAAACGTCGAGGGGGGGGCTTGAGAAGGCTGAGGAATAGCAACCCTAAAATCCTAGAACCTAATCTTTGTCCCAAAAAGGTATCAAACCTAATCTAACAGATGCTCAATCGTTTATAACCTGAATAGCTTCGTGGACAACATAGACCCGCGCAGCAATAGTCTGAAATGCTTCCTTCATCTTGGATAAATGGTTGAGTATATCTAGAAACGAATTAAGTAATCAAAAAATTGAAAAGCAATAAAGATACTTATGACTATGACCAAGAGTATATACATAATACGATTATTCTTTTATGTACTCCTGCTATGACTGGATGAGATGAGTTTAAGTTAGTAAGCAGAATTAAAAACAAAAAATATTCGTCTTCACTATTACCGTTGTACATAAGACGTTAGCTTCATGCAAACCAAATAGACACTTTTTTTTGAAGAAGAAAGACACTTTTGAAGAAAATTTTCCTTAAATTATAGGATGTGCAGAAATCTTTCCCTTATCTGACCCTTTGAAAACTAACCTTGTTCCGAGAGTGGTGTTCTTTCCCGACGCACCAAAATCAGTTGTTCCAAATGTTCCGTTTTCTGCTGGAATTCTAACAGCTCTGCTTCGTGCTTAGCAGCAATGGTGTGCAAGTAACTTAAACAAACAACAAACATTGTATTTCACAAGCAAGCTTGGTCAAATCAATACATAGCGCACAATTCAATGAAAAATCTACATAATCTTGCCTTAAGGGGGGGGGGGGGGGCTACCTACATAAGTGAAAATTTAGGGGGGACCGGAAGGGGAACGGGGGAAAATATGTGAAAATAAGCAAAATTGGAGAACTTTGATTTTTGACCTGGGTAGCCCCCCCTTAAGTCAAAAACAGCTTCACGCATAGTGTTTCCGCTTTTAACCAACGCATGGCTGGCTAAGTATCACAGTATCCTGCAGTTGCAGTTGACCAATGTTACTTTGTAGAAACAAATACGTAGGCGCTCGAAGAAACGAAAAAATCGCTAGGGTGCTAAATGCTTGGATCGCAAATAAACAAGCTATTAACTTTGTCCTGGTGAACGACGCTACACGCCACTACATGTAACAGTTGCCGTGAACGATATATTAACCCAAGTACTACTTACTCTAAAGTAGAAAACTGGTCAAAATGCGCCATACTGGGAGATTCTATGGCTTTCTGCAGTATTTCGCCACTGCGCAAGTTCTGAAACAATAGACACCATCAAAACAATACTGGCAACGTTCCTATCAATGAGGTATACGCAGGCTCTCAGACTCAGACTCAGTACACCAACGGCCTACTGGGGTCCTATTCAAATTCAACCCTAAGGCCCGGTTCTCAGCAAGCGGAAATAAGAAAAAACTACTACCCAAATAAGGCTGTAGAACGAAAAAATACTGCAAAAATAAGGCTATGGAAATTATTAGAAAGTCGAAATATGCGTTTCTTAATGACCCATTAATATGATCCTATCTCCTATTTCATCCCGAAAATTTCCAGCTCTGTTCATATCGCTTTCGTATTTCTGTTAGGAGAGAACAGAATCAAGTCAAACGGCTTTGGCAGTTATTAAGACCGAGCTTATTCAGACCGTCTGAACTCTCTGTCTGACTGACCACTCGCTCTTCTTCTTTCAGTGCTTTGGCATTGACCGCGGCTTCGTGGACATTCTGGCGCAGTTTGGTCAAAGCCAAGGACGCATCCGTAATGTCTGAGTCGGACACCAGCAGTTTTCGCAGATTCACACTGGCAATTTCATCCGAATAGTTTCTACTTTTCTTCAGGTTTGCCCTACAAAAGCACAATAAGCACGGCATGATACGCTCAGTGACTAACATGATTTAAGGTGGCGCTCTGAATAACCGACTTTGGGCGATAAAATTTTTCACGTATGTTTTCGTTAATTAATTCAAGAAGAAAAGTTGTTTAAAATCAAACTAGCTTTCATTTGATGTATATAACGGCAAATTTTGATTAACTTGAAATTTCAACCAATTTTTCAATGGGAAAAAATCTTTAAATCGATATACCAAAAAATTCTATATGGCTTTTGGTACTTTTTAGAACAGTTTTGTATAGCGAATTGCTAGGTGCAACTTTTTAAAAAGTCGTATGTGTAGGCAAACCTTTCAAAAAAATTTCCTAAATACGTTGAGCAACATTGACACAAAATCTGCTATTTTTCAACTTAATTTTTTGTTAAATATATTATGGCTTCTGAAACTTTTCTCAACGGAATTCAGTACTAAAAAATTAGCTCTATTTTTTGGAAATTACGTATGTGTAGGCAAACTTCAGGTTTCTGAAATTGGGCTATATGGTTCATTTTTTGAAGATTACTGTCAGCTGCGAAAACCAATCCGAATGAAACTTTGCACACAATTAGACCAGATGTATATGGAGGTGCCGAACTTCTTGAATTGTTATTATTATGGTTTGCCTTAATATGATAGGCTTTTTAAAACGTCACTTTCGATAAAAAATAAAATAACTAACAATTTGTCACCACTAACTAAATTTCGACAAAAATGGCACCTCGGCAAGATAATTTTCTTTAATTGAAGCTATTGATTGTTAAATTTGATTGAGGCACCGCTGAGCTACGTTGTTTCAAAAATTAGTCAAATTTTGAAAAATTTCAATTTTGGTGTCGTCATAAAATTTGCTAAAATGCTCCTGGACTTATCAAACTTTGCAAAAATACTTGCCTGGTGTTTATCTTGATTGCACTTCAGCAAAAAAATTCGTACCAAGAAGAAACAAAAAATTATAGCTATTTGATTTATTGGAAGTTACTAGACCCACTAAGGACTTAAGAGTCCTTAGATTGGAATAGGATAATAACCCGAATAACTTAAGACTGCCCGAATCGCTGTGGGTTGCATCCGAGGCGACAGACGGCCAAAAAAAACAAAAAAAAGGAAAGGAATTACTTCTTTCCAAAAACAAACCCCCTTTTCCGGCGGGCTTACCCACCTCCTCTCTTCTTCCCCTCCACCCATAAAAAAATCCACTTTACAAAAATGCACTCAAGCCAGCACCGGGGCCCGGCCCGCTCGCACAACAAACAAAAAAAAAAAAAAAAAAAAAAAAAGAAAAAAAAAAAAAAAAAAACAATCAAACTATCAAAAAAACTAATTACCAAACAAAAGAACCACACAACCCAACCACCAACACACCCAACACCAAACAACAAAAAACAACAAAAAACAAAAAAAAAGCAAAAAAAAAAAAACACCCAACTCCCACCCCCCCACCCCACCAATAGCTAGCATTAAAAAACCAATTCCAACAAAAAAACAAGTGACAGCAAAATATAAGTCTAATAATGCTTATTGGAGTAACAAAGGCGCCTAGAGACCAATCCTAGCTACATTAGCCAGACCAGCCGAGGTATCTAATGGGCCAGGTAAGCGGGGGGAGAGGGGGAGGGGGTATAGAGGGATTCTTTCAAATAAAAAATTAAACAACCTAGGCAAGGTCTATTATCTAGTAGGACATTTTAAATCCCGTTTTGCTCGCTCCACCAAGCTAACAAAAAAAGACCAAAGAGGGGGGGAGAATAATAGGTACAGCTATCTATGACTCATGCTACTAAACAGAAGTAGAGTGACACGACTATGATCCAATCGACAAACTCTATCTGATGCCTTCTTATATTCAACAACCTTAGCCCGCAGCATGAATGGGTGATTCAGTCAATTCAATCATCACGCACGCAGCGTTTACAACATAAACTGTGTGCAACCGCATACCATAACTGTGTGACCGTTAGGTGCTGAACAGTATTAAACCTGGCTTATAGTTGCCAATAAATAAAATAGCTGTATGGGTCCTGTAAGCTACATAGAAACTATGTTACAGCCAATACCAAATTTTTGCGCATTCAAGGACCTGCATTAAGAGAGTGACAGAAGTAGACCCTTCAAAGTGACCACTGTCAATCTACGACAACAGTTTTGCACTAATACAGCATGTTATACCACCCAAATTTTAGCTATTCAAATGACTACACTGACCAGTGGTCCCAGGTTGACTAATAGACGTAGTTCCGTCCAACCCCGTAGTAGGCTGACTCTGCTGTGTCAGTGTGGTCGTAGCTGTTGGTTGAGCAACTCCCAGACCCCCCAAAAGGGAGGGGGCCGCGCTCGAAGTTGTGGCAGTACTAACCCCCCCAAACAATGAGCCACCGGTCAGCCCAAAGGAGGGGGCCGCTGCTGTAGACTGAGGAGGGGGCGCAAATAAGCTGGTCCCCCCTGTGCTGAAACTGGGCAGGGTTGGAGCACTGGTGGCTGTGGCGCCGAAACCAGGGAAACTGAGGGGGGCAGGAGCCGTCGTTGCCGTTGAGCCGAGGGTGAAAGCACTGGTACTGGCAGCGGGGGGCTGGAAAGCAAAGCTCATTATGATCTGCAACAAAAAATACTTCTTTTCTATCTTGATGTGAACTTTCCAGAATATTTTTTCGTGATTGCTCAAGGGGTTGAGGACAAAGGGGAAACAGTAATCAAGCCTTCAACGCCCAGACGAACTCTCTCTAGGCAGCCACACTCTCGCACCTCATAGTTTTTTAATACCAAGTTCGATAATCTATACTTCCTGAAAACAATTTCAAGTTTAGCTGACTAGAAGAAACATGTCAAGGTTGACAGCCCAAAATTTGGGATTCATAACGTGGTATGCCACAACCACAACTGGGAATGAAAGGGTTAAATTTTCAATGACTATGTCAATATAACAGGTTACAGGGCCAACCCGTTTTAACAATGACCGGTACAACAACTTGGAGAAGAAAGCAGGTGTAAATGGCAGCTAATACAGTACATACGACACAGATCACAGGCTATTCGGAAGCTTACGGATTCAACATCCTCTTACCTAACCATCCGAAATCATACCAGTAACGGGGTCAAAACTTTGAGGGGGGCGCACCGGCCAAATTATGCGCTTTACCCCAGAGATGCACGGGGTGAATCGGCGAGGGGGGGGTGCCCGACCCCTGGCGGAAGGGGGGGTGGTCCCTAGTTCTGGCCATTTTTCGGCGACAGCCGAAAATTTTTCAGAATTTTTCGATTTTCAACTCATGTTTGGGGTACTTTTTTCGCCGCAGGCGAAAATTTGTTGCAATTTTTCAACTTTTTACGCATCTTTGGGGCACTTTCTTGGCCATCAAAGGGGGGGTGGGGGGTTGAGGGGGGGGGTGCCGAATGTCTGAGGGGGGTGCCGATCCCCCTCAGGGGGGGGGGGGGGGTGGATACCCCCACTACCCCCACCCTATGTGCATCTATGCTTTACCCCCCACTAAAAATATCCCAAATTTTCCCGAAAGTGCCATTTTTACTGAACTTTGACCCAATTTTCGGGACCCTCCCCCCAGCCTCTTGATTTTCCCTTATACATTATCCACACAATTCATGATTGCAAACTTTCCACGTCAATCTCAGTGCATTTCATCACTCGCAGAAAAACGTAATTTGATTAATTAACTACATTAGTAACAAATTATCCGCGAAAACGCTAACTTCTATACTTACGGCTATTCTTGGCTAACTCCTTGTTCCATATCCAAATCCATATAAACTATAAACCATGCCTGACAAAGAACGGTTGCATTGCTATCTTAACTTGTCATTAATAAAAATTTGTACCCATTACGTAGCATCAGAAACACAACACACAACTTTTTATAAAAATTTATTACACAATAAAAACACCACTATATTAAACAGTATAATTAATCGTTCACTGTTACCAAAAATATACATGTTAACACTTATTCCACGTCCCGAGACAGACCGCTTATGAAACCATAATGACTGTTTTTTTCTCGCGGCCAGAAACGTGCTGTATAACTTATATCCAGTGACAATATTAATAATCATTACGACATCAATTTACAACATATAATCCAGCTCATATCTCATAAAGGTGTTTTTGCCTTCATTGGGAATTCGCGGGAAGCCAGCCACCAAGGCGGCCTGTCCTCCGATGTAGAGATTATTGTAAACTTTCCAGTAGGGGTCACGAACCTTGCGAGCCGGATGGAACAAACCCTGAAAATAAAAAAAATGTATTCTTCATAATGGCGTAATTGAAAGGAAAGAACATCCAATGAATAGATGTAACTCTAAACAAGTCGGGTGACATCAACGGGTTGCCGACAGTGGGTAAAGGACCCTCTATTCTAGGTAGAGGACCCTCTGTTAGTGTTCAGGGGCTCAAATTACCCCTAGGGACGTCAAAATCCCAATTTCGAAAATTTGACCCCTGGGGACCCCCTGGGCAGCGTGCCCTAGGGGGGTCATGGAAGGGTCCCGAGTGGTCCTAGACGAAAATGGACCTTGGATTCGTGTTCCGGGGCCCAAATTACCCCTAGGGACGTCAAAATCCCAATTTCGAAAATTTGACCCCTGGGGACCCCCTGGGCAGCGTGCCCTAGGGGGGTCATGGAAGAGTCCCGAGGGGTCCTAGACGAAAATGGACCTCGGATTCGTGTTCCGGGGCCCAAATTACCCCTAGGGACGTCAAAATCCCAATTTCGAAAATTTGACCCCTGGGGACCCCCTGGGCAGGGTGCCCTAGGGGGGTCATGGAAGGGTCCAGAGGGGTCCTAGACGAAAATGGACCTCGGATTCGTGTTCCGGGGCTCAAATTACCCCTAGGGACGTCAAAATCCCAATTTCGAAAATTTGACCCCTGGGGACCCCCTGGGCAGGGTGCCCTAGGGGGGTCATGGAAGGGTCCAGAGGGGTCCTAGACGAAAATGGACCTCGGATTCGTGTTCCGGGGCCCAAATTACCCCTAGGGACGTCAAAATCCCAATTTCGAAAATTTGACCCCTGGGGACCCCCTGGGCAGGGTGCCCTAGGGGGGTCATGGAAGGGTCCCGAGGGGTCGTAGACGAAAATGGACCTCGGATTCGTGTTCCGGGGTCCAAATTACCCCTAGAGACGTCAAAATCCAAATTTCGAAAATTCGACCCCTAAAACCCACTTTTTACACCCCCTTATGGCTGAAACATAAACCCAACAGGTTTCGTCCATACACACCAGATCCAGTTTTCAAGGTCACGTGACCCGGCCCCCCGAGGGGCCACGAGTCCATCAAGTTGGGGGGTGCAAGTACTCAAGGGGGGGGGACCCTTCCACCAAAGTTTGGTTCATATCCATAAAGCATTTCACACAAAAAAGTGGCAACATAAGAAGCCAAAGGATTAATTAATATACTTATACTATCCTATTCATAATGATAATGAAAATATCTACTCCACATTAAAATATCAGTTAGAACCATGTGTGGTATTAAGACGTTTAACTTTCGAATCTTGTGCAGCCGCTTGGTTCCAAAGTTATACGCAACGTAAAACGGAGTTATTTGTCTGTTGCTATGAGCAACGTTTAAACGTTGTTACTAAAACCACGTTACTTAACTCTGTTTCATCAAAATCTCTAAAAGAAGCGTTAATGCTTCATACTACACTGCTAAGCTGTGACTTTGCGTTTAAAAGGGCGTAAAATGGAGTTATTTTTCCTCCGCAGAATCCTCCGCGACAGGCCATTTTTGTAGTTAGTTATTTCTGGAGGTTAACCACAAAAATGGCCACAGCTTAGGCTAGGAGCATCGTAGAAAGATAAAAATTACGTCATTGGAAAGACAATTTCTAGCGCTTTCAAATGACATAGCACATGATGGCGCAACTTCCTGAAAATAAGTCTAAATTTCACTTTCTAAATTTTGACGTACGCTAAACGTCACGTCACAAGGTCATGTGACCCATCATTTGAAAGCTCTAACAATTTCCTCTTAAATGACGTTAAAATTATAATTGTACCACTACCGTATCAAAAGCTATGGCCCCTGAAAACTTTTCCTAAACGGGGCTAATTGTACAGATCACACCATGAGTGATCAAATCTCTGAGCAATTGAATTTAGGCAAAAATTTAAAAATTTTTTGCTCAATTTTCAAAGAATGAAAAATAAAATAGACTTCACTAAGATAAATACGACATGGTCTAACTAGTCTAAACTAGACGCACTAGACTTGTAATAATAATAATATTAATAATAATATTAATAACAGACATTTCAGATACAAAAGGGTTGCCTTTGCTTCGCAACTGGTCGGCAACCCAATAAAGGGTTGCCCCGATTTTCGCTGCGCAAATTGTCTGCATCCTAATTAAATACTACACTCTAATAGACTGGTAAAAAATGATAAAAAATAAAAAATATTATATTTGAAATAAACATAAAGGCACACACAATAACACGACACAGCAAACTCACTCGAGAGTGGACTAATTTGAAACGGCTACAGTCTTTCCCAGGGCAAAAGAAAGACGTATTACAATAATATAGTACTCTTCTACACTAATTCCGACCACATTTTTTTCCAATTAAAAAAAGCAAAATCACCCTCTCTCAAAAAACCCAATACTACACCCACCTGCAAACAGTACTGCAGTATGCGATTGGCGCCCAGGGACACGCGCATGCCCTCGCAGCAGAAGATGAATCCCTGAATGACGTGGGGCGAGGTCTCGAAGATGTTGGGCCAGGCGTAGTTGAGCAGGTGGGTGAGGGCGTCCTCGCAGCCGAAGCCGTACACGCCCAGCGCCATGTGGCCCACCGCGTTCATGGCAATCTGACGATGCACCAAGTCTCTATAAAAAACATCTCTTTAGAATATTTACGGGGGTGACATTTTTTGGGGGGAACTATATAAATGACGTGTCCTAACTTGGGGGAAACTGTGTGGCCGAATTTGGAGGGGAAGTATGTGACCAAAATATTTGGAGGGGAATTATGTGACTAAATTTTGGGGATCCTTCCCCACCCGATCCACCGAAAAACAGTTTTTAAGACTGTTGTACAACAGCTCTGAGAGCCAGTATATCCGTACAAAAGATAGCGTAGTAGTGCACAAAAGATTGACTACGAATAGAATCTTTCAGAATTAGTGTTTATTATCAATTCTTGACTTTTCAGACCCTAAAAAACCTAGAACTTCAATATTTAAATTCTAATCACTATCAATCTGAATATTAAGCTACGTCTTAAGCTGCCAATAATTTCGCTCTAACCGTTCCATCAAAGCATCCTCCAGCAACGGTGTGACAGCATAAATATAGTCCTTGCCCATTTCGCCAATGTACTCAAACATGAAACTGAGCGCTTTCAGTACGCCATTCTGAACATTCAGCTCGGGCACTCGGTATTCATTCATGAGTCCCGGCAGCACGGTGAATGGAGAGCAGGTCTCGGCCACAATGGCGATGGCCACCGTAGTACACACGCGATTCTGGCGTTCCTGCACTTTCAGATTATTCAGCAGGGTGGCCAGCACATCGTGAGGTCTGCAATAGTGTGCAAATTAGTTGCTGAATATTAGAATAAATTGAAACTATGCTAGCAATAGAATTCTGGCGATATGCAAATGAGAAAATAGATCATATTTTAATATATTGACATAATATTATGTAATCAAGTTACAATTTTCCTCGAACTATGCAAATGAATATATGTATGAGGGGGATCTCTTAAAATCGGGGGCCCTACGATTTTGGCAAATGGCACCCTTTTTAAAGAAATGCGCAATACTTAGGGTATTTTCAGGAAATAGGGGGGAGATTCTCTAAAATTCCAGACAGTCCTCTCCCCCGATATTTTGACACCATTTAAAATGCATGATAGAAACACCTACCCAATCGCCTTGGCAATATAGCCGAACGTATTGACAGCTGCGCGTCGAATAGCCTTCTTGTGTGCTTTCAACAGTTCCAGTAGTTCAAAACAAATTCGCATCCATTCTCTGGCGGACACAAACTCGCTGCCTCGGTCTGCAATGCGGCCCACCAAATCAATGCAATTCTCTTGCACTTTTTCGTGTCTAAAACGAAAAAAATAAAAAAAGCATAAGTTACTTAATTTTAACTTGAGAAAAATGGTTTAGTCTAAGAAAAAAAAGCAAAATGAATTAGCATCAGCAAAAAGGATAATAATATACCCAGCTCCCTAAGGGAAACTAAACAGGGGAAAATATTATGCAAAAGAACTCGTCACAATAGCTTTTTTGTATATTCAAAGCAATCAAGAAGGGTCAATTAATACTTACAGCCGTATGTCCGTTCAGCCGACAAAATAATGACGTCACATGCGCTAGCTGATCCACTGCACTAGGCTACTAGTGACGTCATTCTGCAGGCTGAACGGCAACGGACATACGGCTGTAAGAATGAATCGAGCTTAACTTGACCAAACAGAGTCGCACTTTATCTTGTACGATAAAATTACTCATGACTGGACAACACAAAACCTACTATCCCCAATCTACATCATTGTAAACTACCGTAGCTCAATTAATCACTGACCTGTTCTTCAAAATGGGCGTCAGTCGTGGCAGCAAATCCTTGATGGGCGGCGTCATTTTAGTCATTCCGATCACATTCACGATGGCCTTCAGTGCCCCCAGAATCGAACCCAGGACCTCCGGATACTCCTCGCCCAGATACTCGTACAACACCACTCCCAGATGACCCATTAGCTTCTCCTGAAACACAATTTCAGGGCAATGTGCAGTTCTGAAAAAGTCTGAGCAAAATGCTGGATCCTGAGACAAATAAACATGCGGCTTCAGTCCGAAAAATTGGATTGCAAGCATCAAGAGTACAGCGAGTAGTCACAAAAATTACGCCACCGGTTTTATCATAAGGTTAGAAATTTATGGCCAGGCTAAATAGTTTTAAAAGCCACACAATTATTTGCATGTTGCTTGCTATAGATTATATTCCTTGTTGAAAAATCAGTACTCACGACAGTTTGAAACTAACTATTTTGTCGTAACATTAGCAGAAAACCATTGTCCCCAAACTTTCCCTGTAAAACCTGGTGCTACAGTGAACCTTCGTCTGAACTGAGCCACGAAACTACGAAAGTGACAGCAGCCTCAACCACCAAGCGCAATGAAATGCCTGCTTCACTTACCTCTTGACACGTCTTCATGACCGGTGCGATTTTAGCAATCAGATCAGCCGCTTGTTGTCGCACTTTGGCGGCCTTGTTATTGAGACGCCACAGGATGGTACCACAGATCTGCGGCAGATAGGGCTTCACCCGTTTTCCCAGCGCGTTCACGATCGTGCCAAAACCATTCAACATTACCACATCCTGCAGAAAATGAAAATTGCATTAATTTTAGACTGTTATACTACGTCTAAAACAGTTGGGACTCCGGATTATTTAGTGCTTAACGCAGAATACGGCATGCACATAATATGAAATAAAGTACGTACATTCAACGTTTATAGTATAAAGTACACTGCACAAAAATCTGTCCAACCAAGTCTTTCTGAGAACTACACAAGCACGAAAAGATGCACAGTTTGGTATAATTAATTTCGCACTACGAATCTTTCTAGCGTGTCACTCAACTGGCGGCATACCACCTGAATATTTACTTCACCATCCAAATTTTATGCTTACACTATTGAAAAAATAAAATCACCAAAACCTCATTAGAAAAAACAGCGACTTCAAAAAAAAAACATTAGCCACACAAGATACAAAGAAAAGCCACAATTTACATAGAATATTGCTGTTCGTACCTCAGTGGTCTGTTCCTGAAAGGCGTATAGAATGCCATCAATGAGTTGTTCCTCCAGCCTGGCGTCGATGTCCGCACTGCCCAGATTGCCCATGATTTTCTCAATCGTCTCCATGACCATTTTGCGATACTGCTCATTCTCATCTTTCAGATCGTCCACCACCCGGGTCACTATTTCCGAGGCGCCCACCTTGTTGGCTATTTCCACCGTTGTGTCCACCAGCTGAAATTAATCGCAAAAATTGGGCGTCAAAACTTTGGGCGCCTTCCCTCTTGATTGCGGATGGAAGTCTCAGTTTTTTTCGGAGACCAAGACCACAAAACTGAGACTGAGAACCGAAACTTTCATCCCTACCCTTGATGTACCAAAAATACCCTAAACTTTGCTAATTTTCGAGAAAATCTTTACATTTTCGACAATTATAGCGGTACTTTTACATACTTTTGTCTAGATTTTTGTGACCCCCGCATCGTCGATTAAAGTGGGGTCCACCCCCATCCCCTTACATAATATATGACTCATACAACAGAACTGTGAACAAAGCTTGGTAAAACAAAAACAAATACACTGAAAAAATTGCGCTTTGCGCAGAAATGAAAATTGCACACTCGCAAGGCTTTAACAGGAACCACCAATCTAATAATCAATCTTCACTTTAACATAGCTAGATCTCCCAGTGTACCAGATGTGGTGGTAATGAGAATTTTACACAATTAATCCAAATGACACCCACCTGTCGATAGTTTCTTCGGTCCATGGCCATTCGATGGTTCCAGAAGTGCTTGAAATAGTGCGGCAGGATTTCCTCCTTGATGTACTGCGCCTCCACACCGTCTGTGCCACAGCACTGCTTCACCACCTAAAGCACAAAATAAATTGGCTGTTAGTCACAATCTAACAATAACGTGACAACAAAATAGTCAAGGTAATATTATGATTGGCTCAAAACAGTACTGATTGTACAAAAAAGCAGTCTTAGTTCCTTTAGTCAACTGAGCGTTGGAAAGTATATAAACATTGTAACCTTCACAGGTAGTGTTGCGACATTGTCTACGAATAAAAAGCATTTGCAGGAATAGCTTAGTTGCAAGTTTTGCAAGACTTCGTGCACTGAGACTGAAAATAAGGTTTTGTCATTCAGTTAATCACGATCAGTTAGTCATCCATCTAAGTATGACATGGACATCGAAACAATCATTAACCAAAATAACAACATTATAGAAAAACACGAATATT
This sequence comes from Trissonchulus sp. WLG1_4, assembly GCA_030248245.1. Classification (NCBI taxonomy): domain Eukaryota; kingdom Metazoa; phylum Nematoda; class Enoplea; order Enoplida; family Ironidae; genus Trissonchulus; species Trissonchulus sp. WLG1_4. Next base: position 41,119 of record JASANF010015169.1, read on the forward strand.
GTTATTCATACTTTCAAGACAATCTTTTTCATCTCTTCATCGGGCGATTGAAATTCACGGATCAAAATCAGCATGACTTCTCGCGTGTAGTAGCTGGCGTACTCGGCGTCCATCAACGGAATCAAATAGCCAATGGCTTTCAGAAACGCAGCCAGACCCTGAAAAAGAAATAATATTGATGAGATAATGTCTTGCATGCTTAGTACCGTACTGTAAAACATATTATGCACGTATATATAGCGTGTCCCAGGAATAATACAAGCTTGTCAGAACAGCCAAACAAAAACACTGTCAAATCTGTAATAGCTGAATTTTTAAATAACATAACTGAATAAACTTCCACTATCAATAGTTTGTCGCTTCTGGGCCGTCAATGCAAGTTAGTCGCAAAATGTCTAACGCCCCACCAAGGGAGTTGGGCTGCTTTTCACAAAGCCATTCACCAACAAATTGTCTCAATCTTTAACTAAAACTCTAAACTTGAAAACCTCCCCTTAAAGTTTGCGCTTCAGTTTTACTTAGAAAGTCGTATCGTCAATTTGTACTTAGTTCCTCATTCCTCCACAAAAATGATAATGCAAAAAATGCACCTTTCCACGATGAGTTCTGATACCCTTCCAGAGCGGTTTGAGTACGGAGTCGAAGGACTCGATGCCGTAGGGCGTGGCTGCCTCCGCCAAGGCTGCGATGGCCAAGGCTGTGATCGTGCGCACCTTCTGCTGCTCGTCAGTCAGTCCTGAAACATCACTTTTTTTAGATTTGAAGTGAAAAAATACCCTGAATATTGAATTTTCAGGAAGATTAAGACCAGTCACCTTTCAGGCCACTGCTCTTAATTTTGGGACGTCCACCCTACCATCCACTGTCATTGCATGCAGGTGAAGTCCTCTTTGGAATGTCGACGTTGGCAGTCAAATAACGGATGGTATCATGGTGACAAAAAAACTGTCGATAAAATATCGTTAAAAACATGGAAGTAACAATAGAGTTTCTGCATATTTATTTCTACTAATCCTCAAAATATTGTTAGACAATACAGTAACCAATCTAAAACCACTTTTGGAGTGATTAGATTACTTTTAGATACTTTTACTTTTAGATATTATTACTTTTAATTAAGTAACCAATCTAAAATCATCAGCTCACCTCCTTCGATAATTTCCACCAGCGATCGCAAGTGTGGCAAAATGGCGCAGCCCATCAGAATGCTGATCTGTTGCACGATCTTGATGCCCGTGTGGCGCGCCTGCCAGGACTTTTTGCTCTTGCAGACAGCCTTGAGGAAGGGCAGCAGGGCCGGAATGCCCAGGGCGGAGGCCACCACGGCGAACGCTCGGGCGGTCGTGTTGCGAACGTATCTGAAAAAATAAAAAAAGTTGAGGCAGTTCTCCGACCTGCCCTGTTGTCGTTGCCCCTATGTCATTTGAGACAAATATATGAACAAGGCTAAAGACACACACGCATTTCAACTGGTTTACAAATATACGGCAGTACGTACAATGCATTCTAAAAACAATTAAATGATTGACTGCAACATTTGCATTCAATAAATACTGCACCAAACTGATCACACTTAAATCTGACCAAAAAATGCTGGACCCTGAGACAAAATACAAACACGCGCGATCTCATTACGAAAAGAACGAATTTTAGATTGACTTACTCGTCAATATTATCAATGTCCGGTCGCATGGTGGAGATCATGGTGGCCAGCCCCGCGGCCTTGGCCAGATTACTGATGATCTCCCGCCCCTCCACGCGCGCGTAGTAATCCTCGTCGATCAGCAACGGCTCGATCACCACCAAAATCTACAACAAAACATAATATTTTCATAGTTCAAGTTAAAAAGATCATGGCCATATTCGTAGGTATTTATATTAGCATTTTGTAAGAGGTTTTCGCACAAAGAACATCTAAATGATACACGGGCTTTCAGACCCAACCTCTACACGTAGTGCGTTTCATATGGCAACCATAGCATTAGAGCTACAGCTTAGCCACTAACCTTGGTGATTTGTAATCGGTTTTCACATGAAGAACAACTAAATCGTACACGGTCTTTCAGGTTCTGACCTCTGCACCTAGTGTTTAATATTCGAACCATAGCATTGGAACTATAGCATGAATGGCAGATCAAGTTTTTTTAGCAAATAAACCACAAGAACAGATTTTAATCATACTCTAACTTACTCAATGGTTTGTATTTCACACAGTCGACTTGTGCCGTATACATAGCTAAGCTACACAACATTGAACTGAAAAATCTGCCCAAAACATACAGAAGCACACAAGAGTATAGCGACTTGTCACAAAAATCACTACCACCTGTTTGTCTCTGACTTCAATAAACCCACAGGCACAGAGTTCCCCCTCTGGCAGTGACAGTGCTGTTACCTTGTGGACATATGGTCGGACCAGGTCGTCCAGCTTGTAGAGCACCCGGTCGATCACCTTGACCAGCAGATGTCGTTCCTGGTCCTCCAGCGTCGGCGACATCAGCAGCGGCAGGATCTGGTTGAACAGGGGACCGGCGCCCAGCTCGCGTGCCTTGTCCGTGATCTGGCGCAGGGCAGACTGAAACAAACACAAGCCTACTTAAGCAACCAACCAACCAAGGGTTGCCTAATGATTCAAAGAGATCGGCAACCCAACGGGTACGACTTTGAAACCATAAAGTAATGCGAAGGAGACTTTCAAATATTCAACAATCACACCTACCTCCAACTTAACTAGTTTACTTAACACTGAAGACAAAAACACAACCCTGCTTAAGGGGGGGCTGGCTACCCAGGTTAAAATCAAAGTTTTACAATTTTGCTTATTTTCACATACTCCTCCAAGGCACCCCAACGTCAGATAAGAACAATTAAGCTTGAAGGTGCACTTTTTGGTTCAGTGCGTTTGTCAGTGTATTTTTACAAAGGCAAAAGTACGCAAAAAAGCCTAAAAGTAGCCCATAGTTGCTCAGTTCTAAGTCTAAAGCCCTATTCACACGAGGGCGCATGAACGGGCGCATTGCAGGGCGTACGCCATGGCGCATGAACGGGCGCATTCTATTTTCACACTGCCTGCTGCATTAATTCACACAATGCAGTATGCGAGTGTGCGTGTGCGCCCGCTCATGCGCCCGCTCATGCGCCATGGCGTACGCTATGGAGCAAAATGCGCCCTCGTGTGAATAGGCCTTAACACAGACCACATCAAGCCCATCAGGCTGAAACGTGGCATAGTAGCAGCTCACATGTATGCGCAAAATCGTATGATCCGGATTTTCGATATGTATTTTGAATTTTCAATTCTAAAAGCGAGGGCGAAATGTGAAAAAATGGCTGTTTTTTGGAGCCGCCAAATTTGAGTGATTTTACTTTTTGCGTCACTGCTCACGCCATGGGCAAAAATTTAAAAAACTGAACCATTGAGGTTGAAAGATGACATTAGGCTATGGAATCATGTAAAAATCAGCTTCGTCAGTATGAACAAAAATTTCTAGTAAAGGAACGCTTTGTGAGCACAAAAAACTTTTATTCGCGCCTATGATTTACACGTAAAATTTTTGGGAGCTCATAGTAAAAAATTGGCAAAAGCATTGGTTCCAGTATGTTACATCTGCGATGCGCCTTCCCTGGGGCTATATTGTGTGCAATCGGAGAACCTAAAATTTTCACTTATACAGGTAGCCCCCGCCCTTAAGCAACCAAGGGTTGCCTATTGGTTCGCAGAGATCGGCAACCCAACAAAATAACAAAATTAAAATACACGCAGACACTGACTTCCAACGCAAAGTCATCCACGCATCCGTCAAACAAGAAATAAGAAATAAAAACAAAAACATCAACATTGCTGTTGCCCGCATAATGCACAAGCCACTGGAGTTATTACGAGTCAACCCTTACCTTGCGCATGGGCGGAGTTCCATTCTTTATTTTCAACAGCAGCTTCATAATTCGCCTTTCCTTCTGTTCCTCTGGACTCAGTGTTTCTTCATCGACGTCTACCTAAAATACAAAATATTCAAATCAGGTTTGCTGCTGAGAAATATGCAATAGGCTGAAAACAGAAGCTCTCATAAAGTTGCTCACATTAATATAAAATATAGCTCGTTCACCATCACCAACACAAATGAATAATGGACAGTCAAACATGAAAATTGGTGCTTTTTTAAAAAAGTCACAATGTTTAAAAAATGTCACAATGCTAACCAAAAGTATATTATCATGACTTAATTGCATTGAACCCTAAACGCTACAAATTTATACGAACGTGGATAAATTTCTTTACACTACCAAAAGTAACATCATAACTTTATCGCCAGATTGATATGAATATATTAAACGGTTATATAACCGCAAATAACTAACCAGCAGCTTGTCAAAATACTGCATGTCTTCTGGCTTCAGTGGTGGCAGATTTTGCTGCTTTGGCTGCATGTCTACCACCAAATTTTTGTCCCCCAGCCCCCCGCGTTCCGGAGTGGCCTGCATGGTGAATCCACCCATCATACCCGTCAGGGGGGTCGGAGTGGCGGTCAGCTTGCGAGCCGGCGTCCGAATCGGAATGTAGCCGGCCGGTGGTGGAAGGACCTGAAATAATCAAACTATATTAAGATACTTTTTGAATTTTTAAGTGTGGTCTTTTATTTCTCTCGATGTTGTAATATGTCGTGAGTAAATCATTCATTCATTCATTCAATTAAACTACTAAGATACTAAACTAGTTTAAAACTCAAAACTCTTTGCTGGAGTGAAAAACTTACTGCTTGCTATTAAAACTTGCTATTAAATGATTTAATTCAATTGTTTTAACATATTAAGCTGCCTAAAATATTTAACCACTTAATATACTATATCTATAACGGACAATTAATAAGAAAGTTTATAATAGATAAAAGTTGATAAAATCAAACCACTATTCATTTAGAGCATAAAACTAAACGTGCACATCGACATAGCCATCAAATCAACTATAATAGATTATAATATCAGTACTGCACGCACAGTCAAAAAAGTAGGCATACTTTAAAGCCAGGCGGAAACAGCGCCTCCAGTTCTTCATCGTTCAGCGGTCGATTTCGTTCATCAATTTCCTTCTCCCAGCGGTAGGCCTGCAGCTGTTCTGGGGTCATGGCCAGCAGCTGGGCAGGCGACGGGGTGGCCATGCCCATGGCACTGAGGCCAGTAGGCGTGACACCGCTGGGGGTCATCATGCTGGGGGTGCCGCCACGGGGCGTGAAATCCGAGCTGCCCGCCGGCGTGCTGCCAGAGGGAGTGAAGGCGCCGGGCGTGGGGGTGGCATTGCCTCCGGCTGGCGTCTGGGCCGGCGTCAGATCCCACCGGCTGCGTCGTTTGGAGGCGGGCGTGGGGGTGTCCTGAATTTTCGGCTCCCCCGTCGAGTCCCCGTGATCCGTCCGGGGGGTCTCAGCCCAGCCCGGCGTGACCCCCCCGGGGGTCTGGTGACCGGGCGTATCCCGGGGGGTCTCGTCCCAACGATTTCGTCGTGGCGTCATGGCACCCCCCGCCAGACTGGGGGTCATGGCACCCCCCGGAGTTGCACCAGGGGTCGTAGCCCCCGGGGTCGCCGAGTGCCCCGGCGTGTCCCCCCAGGCTCCGTGTCGCGTGCTAGGCGTAGCGCCTGGCGTTTCCGAGCCCTTGGGAACGTGACTCGGCGTGTCCTCCCATCGTTGTACGTGCGGAGTTGCCATCTAGAAATAAAATTATTATTAAAATTTAATTTTAAAAAAGCGGCAAGAGCATACTGTAATGACACACGATTACCTATGGATAAATTCACTGTAGCTAAGTCAGTCAAACCATAAGATAGACACCAACAAAACGCGAACCCCCCCCAAACCCCCCCCCCCCCCCCCAAAAAAACCCCCCCCCCCCCCCCCCCCATGGTGTACACCTATTTAGCCGTTACTTAAAAAAACCATACAAACATTTCCATTAGCATAAGCTGCCTCAGTTAATCATACACAAGTCAAGCCAGTCTAGCCCACATATTATGCACTTCCCAACCAACTGCAACCAATCAATCTGTCCTGTCCCTACCTCAGCGGCGTCAAGTATGGTCAGCTTCTGTTTGGGCGCAGAGCGTGGTGTGGGCGTGCCGCCTGGGGTGGGCGTGGCCGTAGCCCCAGGCGTGCCCACCACCGAGGGCGTGTCCTCTACGTCCCAGCGACGTCGTTTGGCCGCCGGCTTCCCCGCCTCCGCGTCCACCACCTTCAGCTCGCCAGACTTGGCCTTCTCCTGCATCTCTTTGCGGACCTGCGCCTGAAATAACAATTGCCATACATTTAACGGGATCAAAATTCAGGGTACTCTTCCCCCACTCTGAATAAATGATCGACCAAAAATACCCAAATCTTGCAAAAAAATGGTAACATTTTCGAAAAAAGTTATACTTTGAGTCAGTTCTGCCCAAATGTCATAGACCCTCCCACCAAACCCTCGATTTGGGAGGTGGGCGCTCCCCCATACATGTAGGACAGTCACAGGTGTAGACAGGGGCGGGAGCCGGTGGCATCCCTTAGATTAGAAATTCCGAGACAAGCCCCTTCCATAAGATAAGACACGCTATATACGGTGGCGTACCACGGAAAAATTATATTTTTTACTATAAAATACTATAAATTCTGACCTTCTCTCTATTGAGGGCTTGCTCCTGCATAATGGACGCAAAGGTTCGCGACTTGACATCAGGAGTTTTTTCGCCTACAACAAAAAAGTATGGAAAAGTTACAAATCGTTTTACGAGAGGTCCAGCAATGATATAGTATCAATAAATATTACACTGCATTGAACGATTATCGTAGATAAAAATGAAATTTTGATATCATGAAACTTATGTTTTTCACGACTCCTTTATCGAATCATTCAATGCAGTATAATTAAAGTCAACAAAAATGTAGGCCAAAAAACGCCTGTGAACAGTTTTGCTTAGATACATTAGCAAGTTTCTAGGAACTTTCATATAGTTATAAATGCTAAGCATCTAAGCAAAACCCACAGGCTTCAGAACAAACTGCTTGCACCTAAAACCAAAAAAAATTGCTCCAACGTAGGAGTTGGGGAGAGGAGGGGAGCTCTATTTTTTCAAACATCAAATTAAGTCGAGTTTTTTACTTAAGTAGGGGAAAGCATCTCCGACAAGCAGTTTATTCCCATAAACAAACTTTCCACTGATCCAGTTCACTTTTGTCGCGTTCTTCACTGTTTCCATTGCTCTTGACAGCTCTTCACACAGGCTTAAGTAACAGACTGAGGGATTGCTACAAAACACTTCAATATTAGTAGATTTGTGCCGCCTTGTGTAGCCATTCATTAGAAATTTAAAAATTACTTAAACAGAGAGGCAAGAGTCTTACAAGCTATCATTTTTTTCAAACTGACAAAATGCGTGCGCACAAAATTTCATAAACAGCACATGTCTGACTACAACGCAAACATAAACTTAACGGATTTGAAACATATGAAAAAAACTCTTTCAAGAATTTAGAAAAACTTGACCTTTCGCTATAACTTTTTCCTTCACCCACAGAGTTAACCTTAAAGTGAACATAGGGGTGAATAGGACACCTTAAAAATGCCCTTGAGTAAATTTATAATTAATGCCTGATTAATAAGGAATTAACTGAACCACTACAACTTACAGATTTGCGCTGTAGTCAGACCCGGAATTTTCAGTTCGCGCATTCCCCATTTTTTTTACAATATTCGAAAGCACACTAGCTCAAGTTCTACACTGTTCCCCGGAAAGAGTCCCAGTAGTTATTTGTACAAAGCGGCTACACAAATAAATGGCGACGTACGGTGTGACAACTTTAATACGATCACAGTCACAGACAGACACTGTGAGCCATGTGGGTCAGTCTCACGACGCGTCCACATCAAGCATTGGCAAACCTTCGAGGAAAAAATTACTTCGTGTTAATCACTTATCAGATTATGCTTTCAGCATTCACTGTAGTACAGCATGTTCTTTTTGTATGTACAGCACATGACATATTATACAGTATTATAATACAATATTGACCTGTAAATAATCAATCGGTGACCTTAGACATGTATATATTAATATTATGGGGTTATATATAATCCGATATTTGTCAGAGCAGTCACTAAAAAAAATTTAAAAAAAAGATGTTTGTTGTCATCATATGAATTTAGTTCACAAAAAATAAAAACCATCTTTTACAAGTGTTTCTACACTTCACATGATGCCAGACATAACTTACACGGGATAGACGATCTGCGATTAAATATGTAACTCTTTTCATAATTAAAAAAAATTGTGACACTAACTTTTTCAAATCGACAAAAAATAACGTAGCATGTGAGATCTTTTTTACTATATTATATAGTTAACAATACTGAGAACCGTTCAAATGTTTATGACGTACGAGTTCGACTAAGGACTAAGGTTTTGGAAATTTTGGAAAAGCTTCCTTAAAATTAATCAGAGTTAAAAAATTAACTTCACCATGGTCCAGTTCGGGAACTGAGGTCACATTTTACGCAGACATTTACGAAATAGTCAACAGTACTTCTATGTATGCCATTATGCGAACCACTACACAGTAAGACTATAAAAGGAACCCGAATATCCCCTAGCTTCTACGCAGGGCCTTTCGACACATTCAAATTCAATCCGCTTCAGGCTGCAAAATCACTCATGCTCAACTGCGGCTAATTCTTTCTCTAAAAAATGCTAGCCATGTGATCAGCCACAGAGCAGACTCGGCTCCGCCGGGGTGAGAAAATGCGAGCTGTGAGGTTGCCGGCCACAACTGCCAGAATTCACTGAAGGGTTTAGATTGAAGACAGTCTAATACGTTATCGTACCGAATACACACAGTATCTCATTTCAAAGTTGATATTTTAGTCCAATGCTGAACAAACGCTAGCAACTAACTTCATGTAAATCTGACCATGCATCAGTTATACACAAGAGGAGGGGACCCCTGTTGGCAATTCATAAACAATCATGAAAGTTAATTGAGCAATACTAGTAATTGCAAACCTACCCGAAGCAAATGGATCGTGCCGATCCGGCGTCAAAATCATCTGTCGACGTCGTTGGTGATATTCATCTTCGCGACTAGCAATGGCTTTCTCGCGAGTATTAAACGGATCATCATCCTGGGAAATACAAAATCAAAAATATGTGAGATGAGAACAAAGACTTGAAAACGACTAAACTTTTTAAAAGTTAACATGCCATCAGTGCGCGTGGCATGCAAATATATATATATATATATATATATATATATATATATATATATATATATATTTTTTTTTTTTTTTTTTTTATATATATATATATATATATATATATATATATATATATATTAGGGATCGACCGGATATCCGGATCCGGATCCAATCCTGCCGGATCCGGATCCAATCCTGCCGGATCCGGATCCAGTATCAAATCGGCACTTCTTGACGACAACTAATTGTTCCAAGAGTCCCCCTTTAGTTTTTTACTGAAATTTCTTCGTTATTCCCAATTTTAAAAAATTCTTAACTAATTTTAAACTGTTTTTGATTTTTTATTCTGATTTCTCTGAAAATCGTCTTAGATCGTACATGCCCTTACAATCGCCCCCAGACCCCTGCTTTATATATATGTTTCATATATGTCTCATCACTCTCATCAATTTGAGGATTAACAGTGTTCATGATAGACTTTGCTTGTTCACTTTTACAACTTTTCGTGACAAAACTCGTGTTCTGTGATTTGCTGAATCACTAGAACATAACACATAAGTCATAAATGCGAACCAAAAAGGTGTGTATGTCAAGTTAGACATTTTTGAAAAAATGTGTGTGTTTCAGACTGGATCCGGATATGGATCCGGATCCGGATCCGGCCGGATCCAGTGGATCCGGATCCGGCAGAAATTTTGGATCCGGTCGATCCCTAATATATATATAATATATATAATTTAGAAACAGAATGGGGAGATTTCAAATTCGCGATGAATTTTCAGCGATAGCAGAATCTTTAATTGTCGCTTTATGATTTTATGAAAAATTGTGTACAATTCACTTGAGGAATAATACAAACTTTGAAAAATTTCGAAGGGGGGGGCAGGCGGTACCCGTGAGTAAATCTTCAAATGAGGCCATACAAATTCATTTTTATACGGTCAACAGGCAATTATAATGTTTAATCATTACTTGACCAGTTTTTGCTGCTTCCTGCAAGAAGAACTTCGCTGTGTTAGTGTAGTCTGTGGGACGCTTATGCTGCAAAAAGTTGCTGCTGACATCTTCGTCATCCTGAAATCAAAATAATGCAATATTATACATACACATGCTATTTTCAAAACAACTGTTAATACTGTTTGAACAAATGTACATAATATTATGTCGTATCTATGTATCTATGTCCGAAAAATGAGATTATGAGAATAAATAAAAGTTACCGTTAAAATTCACACATCACACTGACACACACACACAACCAGTAGCGTAGCCAGGATCAAGTTGAGTGAGGGGCCAACGTGCTTTTGCCCGAAAATTTTCGAAGTTTGTCTACCGGGGAGGGGGGGTGCTACGCGGCCCTATCCGAGGGGGGCCCAAATCGCTAAAAGGGGGCCCGGCCCCCCCGCCCCCCCCCCTGGCTACGCCACTGCACACAACTTTTCGCTAAACTGTGCAAACTGTCGAAAGCCGGTTTTTACTCACGTCTGCATCGGCTTCATTTGGTGCAATAGATGTCACATAACCAGCAAATTTAGGATCCTTTCCACCGTAAATTTCTGTATCGTATTCGCCGGCAGCTCCAAAAACTGCCTTCTGGGCTGTAGGCTCCGGATCATTTCCAGATTCTTTTACATTCCGTTTTCTGTTCTGGATTTCTAACACATGTGCTTCAATTTCTGAAATATTATATATAGGTTCAACGTTCAAATTTCAAACGGGATTGGAGGCGTTACATGAGCACCTTAGGGCGGGGTAGCATTTCTGCTTCAAAAACCTCTACTTTATTTGTTGAAATTTCTGAGATACGAGCACGATCCACTAAATCCTGTTCCAAAACCAGTTAATAAAACTTCACAATAATTTCTGCCAGCATACCTAAGAAAGTCTTTGGTGTAACTAGTGGTAGCACTGGTAGTAGCTGTGTTTTGTACTGTGCAGTTTTACAAGTATAACTTCAACTTGATACAGTTGGAGTGTGGTCTGACTATAGAACCTAAGATCACACCCAATTGGCGCTGCGAGTAAAACTTCAACCATGCCGATTCGCGTTCCAAGCCCCAAGCCGTATTGGGACGACCCCGCAGGTCCACTTCAGACCTTTCGAGGATGGTTCGCTCTTTTCAACGCTTGGCTCCTACTACAAGACGTTGATCGAAATGAACCTTTAGGCATGGCTGAAAAGAACAATATGCTTCTCTTAATGCTCGGTACAGAGGGTATGCGAATCTTTCAAAGCAACCCTATTCTACCTCGCATCAGTGAAGTATCGTATGAAGAATTCTCGTATGCTGTAAAAGAAACATTTGACACTCCTGTAAATACCGTCAGAGCTCTTGACTTCATAAATCGACGTCAAGGCAATACAGAGATTGTTGCTGAATTTCTTTAAGCCCTCCGAACTCTCGCCACAGACTGCACTTTTTGTAACAATTGCGAAAAAACCATGATTGCTAGGATGCTGGTTGTCGGTTGTAATAACAGTCACAAGAAAAACTCTTAACCGAGTCAGTTATCGATTTTGATAAATTCTTTTCTCAAATGAAGGCTGATGAATCTGCCCGCGAAAATGTCAACCAAACCATATTGACAATAGGAATGGTGCCAAAGCAATTCACAAACTGAATCACACACCTCCTCAATCTCAAGACAAGCAAAATACAAATCGATACCGTTCTCAAACGTTGCGTAACAGTCATCAGTCACATAGCGGTCAAAACTATCGCAAATGCAGTCGCTGTGGCCGTGACCATGACCAAAATTCCTTATACCTGCTAGAAATGCAGTATGCCGCAAATGTGGCAAACACGGGTACTGGGCCGGCTGCTGTCGCACTAAGAACGTTAAAGAACTCCATTTAGATGATTCATTCAATGAATCTGAGTCGACCAATTCTATCGGATTTTTGAGTATAAATACTGCGGAATTTACTAACTCATTTAAAAAATCTTTCACCTGCAATGTGTCAATTTGCAACGGTAAAGATAAAATTGAACAAAAATTCGAAGTTGACTCTGGCTCTGATATCTCGACTATAACTAATCAGATATATGGGTCTAAAACTTCAGTCAAATTCCCCTCAAACCACTCCAAAACGGCACCCAAATTTATGGTTACAACAAAACGCCAATTGATGGCATCAAAGGAACATTTGCGGGCCAAGTTCAGTTTGAAGGATGCACCACCTCCCACCGATGTCAAAGGCATACAACGATTTCTCGGTTTCGTAAACCATTATCAGCCCTTTATTCCGAACTTGGCAACCGTAGCTGAGCCTTTGCGACAACTCACTCGTAAAGGAGCCAAGTTTATCTGGAGTGCTCAGTGCCAAACAGCCTTCCAGAATCTAAAAAATACACTCTCCGAAAAACTGATTGTAGCATTCGATCCAAATGCTCCGACAACAGTTTCCACGGATGCATCTGAAGTAGGGCTGGGGGCCACTCCCTCCCAAATACAAGGTGGCAAAGAAGTACCCATAGCATTTGCCTCCTACACTCTAAAACAACACGAACGCCGCTACGCAGCCAAAGAACTGTCTCGCTTGTGTTTGGGCGTGCGAACATTGGGAAAAGTTTTTGTTAGGTCGCACATTCACCCTACGCAGTACGCACAGATCATGCACCTCTTAAAGCATTACTCAAGCAAGATGGAACCGGTAGAAAATCATCTAAGTTTCACCGATGGAATGATCGTCTTGCAGTGTTTGACTTTACGGTGGAGTAACGAAAGGGTACGTCAAATATTGCACCTGACGCTCTTTCACGTATGCCTTGTACAGCAGACATTATAGACGATACCAGTATAGCTTCTATTACTGCGCTCATTACACCGACTGGGATAACGCTAAGTCAGTTGCATTGTTGCAAAAAGAAAGCAAAACAGACCCACTATTAAATGCAGTGAAGTCTAATCTAACAAAAAAGCCTGGAAAGACTAACACAAAAAGAACTACAGCCTACGACATTACTATCTTATCCGCAACGATCTTCGTTGGGTGAACGGTCTACTACTACGCAATGACGATCGCATAGTGTTACCCACTAGCCTGAGAGCCCTCGAGTTGCGTCTAGCTCATAAGGGGCACCCAGGAGCATCCCGCAGGAAACGAAAACTGCGACAAACGTATTGGTGGCCCGGTATGAACGGCGAAATTGAAACCACTGTGCGTCATTGTGGACCGTGTCAAAGAAGTGACAAGTCGTGGCCACCTGAAAAGAAACATGAGACCCACCTGGAAAAACCTGAAAAACCATGGCAACGGTTAACAGACCCCTTTGCTATAGCACCTGAAAATGCAAAATATGTAGCAGTTTTAATGGATCATTTTTACAACTTTCCAGAATACCAAATTTTTGGAAATATCAGCAGTAGCAGCATTATAAATTGGTTAGAAAACGTATTTGATCGCTACGGATATCCAGCTCAGCTCCTTACAGACAATGGCCCACAATTTTGTTCCGATGAGTTTGAAACCTTACTTTCATCGAATGGCAGCAAACACTTGAAAACACCAGTCTATAATCCACAAACAAATGGACAAGTTGAGGCATTCAATCGTTATTCGAAATATGGTGCACAAACATTTAAAGGCAAAAGGTCACTGGTAAAAGAACTTCGACAACTACTCCAGAGTTATCGTGCCACCCCACTCCAACTCAACGGAAAAAGTCCAGCTCAGTTGATGCACGGATGGGATATGAGACTCCCATTTCAACCAGCGCACACAACCCTTGAGACCTCTGATAACTCAAGAAAATCGACAAAAAACAAAACAGACCAAAACCGAGGTATTATAAGGACCATATTGCCGCGGAGATCGAGTTCTTGTGCGGAAGCCGCCAGCGCAAGTTCTCAACAAAACATACCCTGGTCAAAGCCTTTGAAAGTTCTCAAAGTCCTGGATGACTGGACATATCCTGCTATCAGACAACCAAGTCTGGAATTCGAGGAAAATGCGAAGTTTTCACGAACACACAGACTAAGATGACAATCAAGACTTAGTTCGACCAATGGCACGACCTACCTATCGACAAGAACAGCGGTATCCTAGGAGGCAACGAAGACCTCCGACTAGCAATTCACATAAACTTTATAAGGGGGGGGGTGATGGTGTAACTAGTGGTAGCACTGGTAATACTGTGTTTTGTACTGTGCAGCAGTAGCGTACCCAGGATTTCGCGAAGGGGGGGGGGCTGAACTGATGGTCGACGACCGGGGGGGGGGGGGGGTGAAAACGCACACGCACTCCACGGCAGTCTGCAGAAAGTTCAGCTTTTTAAAATTTTTCTACTGATTTCATTGATATTGCAAAAGTTTTATATACGCAACATGTCGTGCAATCATAGTGGTTGCAGGGGTCTGGGGACGGCAGCCCCCAGAAGCTGGAGCTTTTTTAGAATTTTGAAATAAAATTTGCATCGAAAAACCATTTCTAAGCAACAGTTGTCGTGAATTCATATACATAAAGTGCATACATGGGCAAGGTGGTTAACATGAACCCGGGAAAACGAACAATTTCTTGCGCGGTCCCTTCACCCCAGGCGAAAGGGTCCATTGCAAAATGTAGTTTTTGGTCATAATCTAAATAAATTCACTATCCAGTGGCCCACCCAGAAAAAAGTTTCAGGGGGAATGACTTTCTGAGTTTTTGTGTTGGGTTAAAATGCACTTTTTAGAAATTTAAACACTTTAATTCGCATTGCAAACTCAAGATCACTTGAGTCACAGGCCGCAGGGGTCTGGGGGCAGCTGCCCAAGAAAAAAATGGAGATTTTTCAATTTTTAGGCCGAATTTGGATAACTGGAGACGTATCAAAACATTTCTCCGACCCTGGGTTTTTTTTTTCGCTGGCAAATTTTCGCAATTTTGCGAAAAGCTTGAAATTTTTTTCGCAAAATCAATTTTTTTTTCGCAGACTTACTTTTGTTACTTAACACAGTAGACTTTACATTTAAATGTTAATAAAACATTATTCCGCTATACAGGATTAAGACTGACATAGTTTTCACCATTTTTGGCCAAAAAGCAACGATTTCGACATTTTTATTAAAATTTATGGAGCCGTCCTGAGAATTTTGTGTAATTTTTCACAATTTCCACAATCGATGCTCAGCCGTAAAGCAATTTCATTCGACCCGGCGACGGCCAAGGACCAAGTTAGGCCTGAAAATGCTAACATTTTGAATTGTTACTTAATTATGTCACCTCCGACTCCTGTCTATTAGTGTTACATGCAGTCGGTGTGATAAGACATGGAAGGAAATGTGTCCCATTTACAGTCAGTAGAAACATCAAGTCACAAAGTGGCACGAGTCCGGGCTTGGGGAATCAAAAGTCAGAGAAATTTTCAATTTTTAGGGCAAATTTGGTCAATTGGGGACGTATCGGAAATGTTTTCCGACTAAACCACAAAAATCAGCACATAGACCTTACGAGATCATCTCCACTGCGTCAAAATTTTTTCGCAATTTTGCGAAAAGGTTTGAAAATTTTTCGCAATCAGCAATTTTTTTTCGCAATTGCGAACGTTTTTGCGAAAAAAAAAAACCCAGCTCCGACCAGAAAATTATAACAGTAAATGGCAACGTCACATCAGACAGTGTATATATTACACATGAACACAGCGTGATAACTAGGAATAGTCTCTAAAGCTGCAGGAGTCTGGGGGCGGCAGTCCCCAGATAAAATTTTAGAATATTTTGATTTTGTAGGCAAATTTGGTCAATTGGAGACGTATAGGAAATTTTTTTGGCCGTTCATTAAAAACCAAAGTGGGGACCGCGCAATCAGTCTAGAGTTAGACTGTGTCTTGACTGTGCAGTGCCAAGTCAAGTCTAACTCTAGTTTGACTCCCCCTGCGCGGACTATTTGCACTGCGCAGGCCGACTTTTACTTGGCTGCACAATCTTACTAACTGCGCAGTTTATCTCTAGTTTGACTGCGCAATCAATCTAGAATTAGACTGCGCAGTCATTAGGATTTCGCAGTCAACTAATAGTTAGACTGAGCAGATTATTTGGACTGCGCAATCAATCCAGAATTAGACTGCGCACGCAGTCAGTAGGATTGCGAGTTGGACTGGCCAATCAATCTACAGTTAGACCGCGCAGTCAACTCTCACGTCCGTTATGCGCGCGGTTCTTATAGTTACTCAGAGCAGCCCTCGCTCCGCTCGGGCTGCGCGGTCCAATTGCGACCGCTGCGCGGTCGCGCGGTCCACCCGGGACAATCCCGGGTGAATCCCGGGTCTTGCCCATGTATGATAAAGTGGCTGCAGGGGTCTGGGGGCGGCAGCCCCCAGAAGCTGAAGCTTTTTTAGAATTTTGAAATAAAATTTGCATTGAAAAAGCAATTCTAAGCAACACTTGTTGTGAAATCATAGTGATTGCAGGGGTCTGGGGGCGGCAGCCCCCAGAAGCTAAAGCTTTTTTAGAATTTTGAAATAAACTTTGCATTGAAAAAGCAATTCTAAGCAACACTTGTTGTGAAATCATAGTGATTGCAGGGGTCTGGGGGCGGCAGCCCCCAGAAGCTAAAGCTTTTTTAGCATTTTGAACTAAAATTTGCATTGAAAAAGCAATTCTAAGCAACACTGGCCGTAAAAAAAGAGTGGTTGCAGGGGTCTGGGTTTGGCAGCGCCCCCCCAGAAGCTGGAGTATTTTTAGAATTTTGAAATAATAATTGCATAGAAAAACCAATTCTAAGCAACACTTGTCATTTAGATTAACAGTCACACATTTAGATAAAAAAAGCACGAAAAATCGGCCCATGGGGGGACTAGCAAATCTGAAAAATACGTTGTATACAGGAAAAAATTGAAGAAAAACCATGGGTGACAAGGGCTGTCCTTAGACGTTCGTCCTCCACTCCACCCACCACACGGTTTTTAATTAAAAGCCACACAAAATATATAACTAAATACCAATAATAGTTGTCAGCATTACTCATTATTAATACACCATAGCAGATATAAGTCGTGTATATACATTAGCGCAGTAATGAATTAGGGGCGAGATCCATCCTCTCGAAAGAAAATTTTGGAAAATTTTTGAAATTACAGTGTAATTTTAGTCAATTGGGAACGTGCCGGAAAATTTTTTTCAGCGGTGTCATAAAACCAAAGAAGACCACTGGGAAAAAAAGTGAAAAAAAGGGGGGGGCTGAAATCGCGAAAGGGGGGGCTAAAATCGCGAAGGGGGGGGCTGATGTCCCCCTAGCCCCCCCCCTGGGTACGCCACTGCTGTGCAGTTTTACAAGTATAACATGATACAGTTGCAGTGCGGTCTGACAGTAGAACCTAAGATCACACCAGTCTTTCCAAGCATAGATGATCCTTAAACATTAGAACGGAGTCAACGCTATCAAATTCACAGTATATTAAGTTTCCCCTTGCGCTTCAACCTCTCATCACTTACAGACACCGAAAACTCAATTTTGTGGGTCACCTCGAAAAAGTTAGGAAGGGGACGAAAAAACTAGTGTCAGGAAGGTGATGGGTTTAATTGCAAAAAGTCAAGTTGCTTTCTATCAAGTTGCTCTACATCAACTAACTCCCAAAAAATTGCAATTGATAAAAAATGAATCGAAAATAATCCCCCTTCCGCTTAGTCTGCCACGCACATATTATAATTATATTTCCATTTAAAGATTCTGTAAAAATCACCATTACCACCACACCAAATTTAGACCAAATTAAGAACTCGAATTATAGTCTTAAATGTTATACATTCAAGACCAAATTAAGAGTGGCGGTTTTCCGGTGCCAAGAATGAACGTTTTTAACATTATTGGCATGTTTGTTTGCATATTCTGCTAAAAACTTTGTTAAAATTTTTAAGAGTAACAAAAAATTGACGTTTTTGTCGGAACTATCTAGGTCGACTCGACTCCAATCCAACCGAATGTGTAAAGCCATCTTCAGAAAATACTATCAATAAACTTGCTGCTTTTGTCCTTTTTTGTTACTATCTGAATTCAGGGCAAAATAATTTTATTTCCTAAATATTGTACTTGTCTGAAATTAACTTCCTTAACTTTTCCAATCTCGAATCTGGATCTACGAATAACAACAAAAATCTCCGATACAAGAATATAGACAGGTCCCGTATTTGATACTCTTTTTCCTTTCCCTTGGTCCTGTGTCCAAACCAATGGCCTAGCTTGGTTGGGGGGGAGGGCATCTTGAGCCTCACTCGGCGATTTTTCGCATAATAAATGCACATACCCTCGTGAGTTGTCGCCTGTCTGCTCATTTCTTCGTCAATCGGAAATTTTCACCGTTCAAGCCAAATTCATAGCCAGATTGGGCACAGAAGAAACACTAAATCTTTGTATGTATTCGCAAAAATTTCACATTGGCTGAAATTTAAATCAAATACTATACTATCATTGAAATTTTTCTTGCAATTTGCTTAGATACATAGGCCCATACTAAGTGTTATTCACATACTAACGCTAATAATTAATTATATTGATATTCATTATGATATTGATATCAGACAGAGAACTTAATTTTGGACAATCACATGATTGGCATATTGACTATATATACACAATCATATTACGTCAAATGGCACTATTCAAAAATTCAACGCTGAAGGTACCAGTGTTTTTTCGTCAAAAATTTTGCGTCATCTGAGGCATATGCCTAAGGCCGTGTTTACATTGAGCTTTTTTTCAGCTGCTCGAGCAGCTGAAAAAAACTGCAGCTTTTTTTCAGCTGCTCGAGCAGCTGGAAAAAAGCTGGAGCAGCTGAAAAAATGCGGATAAGTATGGCGGTCACTATAGACTAGCTGGTCCGTTGTCATGACAACGCTGCAGTTCCAGCTTCTTTTCAGCTGCTCCAGCTTTTTTTCGCCGTTTCTGGCTTTTTTGCAGCTGCTCGAGCAGCTGAAAAAAGCTGGAGCAGCTGGAAAAAGCTGGAGCAGCTGAAAAAATGCGGATAGGTATGGCGGTCACTGTAGACTAGCTAATTCGTTGCCATGGGAACGCTGCAGTTCCAGCTTTTTTCAGCTGCTTTAGCTTTTTTCCAGCTGCTCCAGCTTTTTTTCAGCTGCTCGAGCAGCTAGAAAAAAGCCGGAAATGTCGAAAAAAAGCTGCAGCTTTTTTTCAGCTGCTCGAGCAGCTGAAAAAAAGCTCAATGTAAACACGGCCTAAAATGCAAATCTGCTGCGCAGCAGCAGAGTGGTTCTGGTTCTGGTTCACAGAATGAAAATATAGGTTTGATACTAGTAAGGAAAAATGCCCTTGTCGGGCGGCTCCTTGGGTAGAATAGGTTACTGTCTGTCTAAAGCGGAAAAATACTTAGGCTGAGCTTCTAAAAGCATTGGTACAAGACTTTTTAACGAGAATATGCAATTCGTGTGAGCTGGTCAAAGTAGGTGGACTAGGTATACCTGGTGAGAATAGGAATATGATCTTCGTAGGGCAGACACTGTTTTCCGCACCCTATTCGCGCGACCTTCAGCTAAATTATCATGTGCTCATGTAACATAGAGGCTTTTTTACACTAACTCAACATTGGCAAATGGCAAAAACGTTAGAGTGGGCACTCATAATAATTTTAGCTGAAATGTCGACTGTTGGCTGAACGGCTTAAATAATACGGAGGTGTGCAAACAATCGGTCAGGGATTGCTAAGGTTCTCGGCTGACAAGGACGCTGAAAACCCTAAATCGCACCAATGTATTTTGCACCCCATAAATAGGTCAATTTCGATCGCAGTTTCTTGTAAGCTCTTGTTTTTAGATTATAGACTCTCAGATTATGGATTTGTTCCTACTGTAGCTTACACACATCTGACACAATATGCATAATTTAAATATGATCGAATGACGTAAGTCGAATGAAGTAAGGTGCTTACTAAGTACATATGTATGTACATATACATCGAAATATATGTACATGTATGTACATATATTTCGATCAAACAATCAGTTAAGCATCTGGATAAGGTCTGCAGTTATCTCACAGAACTTTTTTATCAAGCATATATACTTTACAACAATAATAATAAGAAAATACAGTTAAAACAAACCCAAAACGGGCTGTAAGTTCGCGCGAATAGGGTGCGGAAAACATTGTCTGTCCTACGAAGATCATATTCCTATTCTCAACAGGTATACCTAGTCCACCTACTTTGACGAGCTCACACGAATTGCATATTCTCGTTAATAAAGTCTTGTACCAATGCTTTTAGAAGCTCAGCCTAAGTATTTTTCCGCTTTAGACAGACAGTAACCTATTCTACCCAAGGAGCCGCCCGACAAGGGCATTTTTCCTTACTAGTCCACTCTCTTTTTCCGCTGTAGTGGAAACGAAGCACAGAGCATAGCTATCACTACATATAGCTATGACGGCTTCACTGCCTGAAGCGGACCAATGTAGTATGTACGTATATGTACATATGTACATGTATATACAATATACATGTATATCTACCTATGTAAAATTTGACCCCTTGAATCCCCAATCGGGGGCTGTTGAAATCCAGGGAGGTTCTAGACAAAAATCACGTAATCACGGACATCAAAATTCAAGTTTTGAAAGTTTAACCCCTTGGACATGTGTCGGGGGGGGGGGGTACCCTGAGGGAGGTGGTGGGGTCGCAGGGGAGTCAACGAGCGTCATAGACAAAAACAGACCTCAGATTCGTGTTCAGGGAGTCAAATTACACCTATGAACATCAGAATCCGAATTTTCAAAACTTGACGGTACCCTAGGAGGGGGTCGTAGGAGAGTTCACGAGAGTCACAGACAAAAATGAACCTCGGATTCGTGTTCAGGGGGTCAAATTACCCCAATGGATATCAAAATTTCAAATTCGAAAAAATTGACCCATTTGGACCCCCTAGGTGTCACCCTGGGGGCCATGGGTGTCCAGAGTGGGTATAGGCAAAAATAAATCTCAGAAACGTGTTCAGGACACCAAACTAGCCCTAGAAACAAATTTTTGACAATAAACTCGAAAAAAAATGTTTACCCCAAAAGTGCAAAAGGGTCCCGAGTCCCCTTTGGGAACACCCTGTGGGGGCTATCTGTGGGGCAACGGGTATTAATATGATATGTTCGCAAGTTCACAATCCATATTACACGAAAAAACTCGAACTATCATGAAAAACAAACAGCAAACCTAATTATTCTACTGTGAAGTTACGTACGCGCATACATGACATACAGCCAACCGGGGGGGGGTATATACCGTCTAGGGGACTATTCAACATTTGAGCAAGAAAGTGATAATACCAGTGAATGCACTGCATATGGGTTTATATTCGTATACAAAACGATAGACCACCAGCTATAACCATGATAGCTCCACTGCCCGTAGCGAACCTACCCCCGTAATACACGTGGCGGGGGGTATGGGCATACCCTGGGGCTTATAGGCCGAAATTCAAAAAAGCCCATGTTAGTTTCTATTCCACTACTGCACCACCTCACATGCAAAAGATCATGACTGACCGTTTTGTGCAACTTCTTAAAAAGTGTGCTAAACTTTTTTGTACTTTGTCATTTTTTGGACCCCAAAAAAGGGGTTTCCCCCCTCCCAGCACAGCCTCTCATGGAAACACCCGAGCAAAACCATTTTTTCCGTGTCTATTGCAGGCTATACGAAATGTGAAAAACCAAAAAAGGTGTCGCTCGGATGAACTACCGGCGAGAAAAGTTTTGGGAAAAAAAAAGAACGAAAGTCCGTGAATTTTGGGGGGTCCCCGGGGGTATCTCAGAAAATACTTGACCGATCCGGCTGAAATTTTGCCAGCACTTAGGTATTGTCAAGGGGTGTACACACACAAAATTTCGTGTGAAAAGCTCTTCTATATTTTGAGCTACAAAAAATTCAATTTCTCAAAATCCGCAATAGTGCTAAATTTTCCTATTCTAGGGTTGGGCGCTATCGCGCCAACCCTGATTGCCACTGCCAGGCCCATTTTGCATTAGGCTTTGCTTGTTACTGACCGTAGTTAGTCGAGCGCTGCTGTTTCCATTCGTTAGTGCTAGATATTACGTAGTTTTCTATATTAATGAAATGTGTATCTAACTGTTTTCTATATTCTTGAAATGTGTATCTAACTTTTTCTACCAATGTGTAGAGCCAATATCTTTTGATAGTAGTGGAGCCTGAAAAGGACGGCATTCTTTGATGTCGGCCTCTCCTTCGCTTACATTTATCTGATTGGCTAGCTACGGCTTTTTATTATTAGTGAGCGTTACTAGTCGAGCAGTATTTTTCACATTCATTTTTTTAATATTAGCTAACTTTGTATATAGAAATTTGAATTTAAATTTTTCTTCACATGTGTAGAAGCGGCATCTTTTAAAATTTTAATATCAGTGCAGCGTGAGAATGCCGCATGCTTTGATCTTGCCTAGACATGGACTTGCTATAATCAGATTGCGTAGTGCACCGTCTTTTTATTTTTACTGACCGTTGTTAGTTGAGCGGTTTTTTAAGCTCATTTCACACGAGGGCACATTTCAAGGCACATCGCATGCGACATCGCATGCGACATCGCATGCAACATCGCATTCGACATCGCATGCGACATTGCAAAAACATTGTAAATAATGGATAAAGTTATAACTTTTTTAATTAATATAAAGAATATTTCGGCTTTAAACGTGTCAACACTAGGAAATATAACCATTATATTACCTGATTTCATATGACTACATACGTAAATACGCAATAGAACATTTTAAGCGTTTGATTGAAATTCTGCATTGTTTGAGTAAAAAATTTATAACCTAATTTGGCACGTGTTCCAAATTTTTCAAATCATGTTCTAAAAATTGCGTTCTAATATTGTCAGTGGCGATTGTTGTTAACTTTCTCTGTTATTGTTGATTAATATCTTGAAATGTTTTTACATGTTTTATCACGTCTGTGCTTATATATTTACATGTAATTTTATCCTTAGTAGTAGTCTAAAAATATTCTTTGGTTTAAAAAATTAGTAATGTAGTGGTTAGGCCGTGTTTACATTGAGCTTTTTTTCAGCAGCTCGAGCAGATGAAAAAAAGCTGCAGCTTTTTTTCGCCATTTCCGGCTTTTTTCCAGCTGCTCGAGCAGCTGGAAAAAAGCTGGAGCAGCTGAAAAAAAGCTGGAGCAGCTGAAAAAAAGCTGGAACTGCAGCGTTGTTATGACAACGGAGTAGCTAGTCTATAGTGATCGCCATACTTATCCGCTTTTTTTCCGCTGCTCGAGCTTTTTTCCAGCTGCTCGAGCTTTTTTTCAGCTGCTCCAGCAGCTGAAAAAAAGCCGGAAACGGCGAAAAAAAGCTCAATGTAAACACGGCCTTTAATCAATGAGTCACTGCATTTAGGCCATTTTTGTATTAATTATGAAAGTTTGTTTATACGCGAAATGAAAATATAAATGTCTTTCCTATCCAGCCAATAAATATAAACCACATTTTTGTACTTTTTAAGTTATTATATATTAGTTTGATACTATTTAAAACCTAGATACGTATGACATAGGTTTATAGCAGGGCAAATTTTAATTTTTTTATTTATTTATACTCTTTTTTTAAATTATAGCTTTAAAAAATTACAGAATTGGCATGAATTATGCCAGAGTGGACCAATAAAGAAATTTTATTAATATGTGAGTTCTATCGTAACCACGATTTTCTGTGGAATACGTCGACTACTGGATACCGAAATAAGGGCAAACGAACGGCTGCAATGAATACTGCTGTTGATTTGCTTGACCATAAATTCACAGGTATCAAATTATTAATTATTTAGCGTGATAAATTTGTTACAAATAGCTTTATGTCCTGATGTCCGTTAGGGATACGGTAGACTCATAATACAGCCACAATACTTCAAACGTCTATATAAGACTCGTTTCATACTTACAGCCGTATGTCCATTCATCCGGTAAAATTACGAAAAAAGACGCGACAGTTTGATTTTATAGACTATTAATGGCGTGACTATTTCAAAATTTATACGGCTATACGGACATACGCCTTTAAGTATGAATCGAGCCTAATCATTCAGTTTTGAAAATACAAGTAAAAACTTAAATATTAGTTAGGTATAAGATCATAGCGTAGCCTGATTTTTCAATAATTTATGTACGAAGGCTGTCAATAGCACTCAACGCTTTGACCTAAAAAGTGTACATCTCAAAAGTGGGCGTAACGTGCGCTGGCCGCATGACTATGTATATACCTTCGTCCAAATGCCATAACGAAACATTAATGAAGAGGTCATCTAAATTAGTTTTGGCAAATTTTAATTTGAATTAAAAAACCATGGACCGAGCTGGTTCAATATGGCTCATATTGTTAAATAAATTTTTTGAGATAAAGCACTGTTTCACCTTCTGACTAGAGATCCCCGGGCCGCTAAATTAAGTTTAACGCAGCAGACGCAGCCATTTTTTATCGGGCCGGCCTAGGCCTGGGCCCGGTACCGGCCCGCGGCCCGCCACCGGTCCCAGGGCGAGTGGCAGCAGGCTGGCCCTGGGCCGGCCCGGGACCGTTTCAGTCGGCCCGGGGCCGACTCGTTGGCCCGCGGCCCGCCAGCGGCCCGAACCAATTTCTACTTCTGACCTATAAAACCTTCGCGTTCCGCCAGCAAACCAACCTTTAATTTACAAAAGTTCTTGTTTATCAGTTATTCAAGTCATATATACAACCAAAACGGCAAGCTTCTGAATGTTCTTAAAAAACGTACAAAGTGATTTAATTAAATCATATCTTTTTGCCACGAAACGGACCTAGGTCCCATAAAATAGTCTTTGAACCGGTCTATAACCGCTCTGGCTGCACGAGTGCTGTTTGAACCAACTCCTTTCAGACGAACCAGAGCCCCAACACCACTGCCAACTAAACTTGATGATAGTATTGTTCGTTTAACTATATCCTCTCGAGCTAGGGCATGTTCCGGTGAGTATTGAGTTGAACATTTGGACCGCAAAAAGTTGTGCAAGGCGCAAATCGATTTGACAAGAATCACAACTTTTTTCGGATGAATACGTAGAGCTGTTTCAAGACAACCAAAGCGGGCTGAAATTATGCCGAAAACATTCTCACATGTGCGGCGAGCCCTGGACAGTCGGTAGTCAAAAATTCTTTCAGGCCTGCCACGATTCGCGTCAGGATAAGGCTTCATCATATTTAGGCTGAGACCAAAGGCTGCGTCACCGACGAAGACAAAGGGATACTTTTCTTGAGAAAAATCATTCGGTAGAGTCTGCGGGGGAGGAATTTTCAGCACACCGTCATCAAGTGCATGCTGCGGTGTCAATAATGATTTTGCAGTTTAAATATACGAGTATAATACGTTTTCACTAATTTTACTTTCATCAGAAAATGATGAAAGTGCAAATTTCAACAATCTGTCAATCAGCAGAACAGCATTTTACTATTTGTACTATTAAGTGCGGGGGGATACATGTATAAGTGAAATTTTGGGTTCTCCGATTTGCTTCAACTTTACATATGTACATTGTAGCCCCTGTGAAGACGCATAGGTAACTGATGTAAAAAACTGGAACCAAAGCTATTGCCAATTTTTGACTAGGGGCGCTTAATAGTCCAAATCTAGTTGGCCCAATAACGGCCATTTTTTTACATTTTGCAATCGATCGTTTGAAAATACATATCGAAATTCTGGATCACACGAATTTGCGCACACATGTACCAAGTCAAGTTTCAGGTTGATTAGCTATAGCTGGAGTGCAAGACCTGTCCAACTAACGACTCTCTATCCGCTTTTTCCTGCTGCGCCACAGCGCAGCAGGCTTCTTTAGAATGAGATCATATAATTGCAACGTGTGGCTTGAAGTGAATTGTGTGTGCGTTTGTGTATGTTTTCATCAATGCTATCGTGCGGCTGTATGTGAGCAAGAATGTGCATGCGTGATGTGTCTGTTCCTGCAGGTGTGTTCAATGCGTTACCTGCGTATGTACAATGTACACAACTTTGCCAATGATAAAATTGATTTGCATATATTTGAAGTCTGGTCGAAATACAGTTATAAGTTTTGCATTAAAACAAAGCTTACAGATTATACAAAAGTTTGGCAACGATTTGATTGCAATAAAAATTTACATTTCATTTTTTCCTATGTGTAGAGGCGGCATCTTTTGATATTAGTGCATGGTGATAACGGCCGCATTTTTAATGTCGAAATTGCCGCATTCTTTAACTGCAGAAAACAATGAAAGGAATTTTAAAAATATAAGTAGTATGATTAAATTTTCAAATTTTATGTTTTTTATCAATGGGGATTATGAAATATTTCTCACGAAGGAAAAGTTTTAAATTATATCTTGTGTCAACAAGCAATAACAGAAAATTGGACTATGTTTTAAAATGTTTTAAATTCTATTTTGTGTCAATAAGCAATAAGAGAAAATTTTACTATGTTTTAAATGACGAATGTTATGAATACATGTTTGTTGTGTTTTTATTTTTTAGAATACGTCTATAATTAGATTGTGTGGTTTTTGTCATTATCAATGAAGTACTACAACAAAGGGCAGATGTCGCGTACGAGCACGAGATTTTACCCCCCCCCCACCCCTAGGCGCTATTATAGTTTCCAGCTCAAAAACGCCACCCCCCCCCACCCCTAGGCGCTATTTGCGCTATATGCGCTACGACAGGTACCCCCCCTCCCCCCGCCTCCCCCCCGCTATCGAAATGCTATATGATGAATAGGTACCACTATGGGCCCCGATTTACACGTATTCATATGGGTTTCACATTTAATATATGTAATTATGTATACATATATTTCGTGTGAAATACGTGTCATATAAATACGTGTGATTGTGCATCCTCATGTGAGGATGCATATATATATATATATTACGTTTTGTAATATATATATGTAGTATGAATACATGTAATGGGTTAAAAAATTTTTTGGGAAGGTGGGTTTTTCGACTAAATGCGGGTGTGTCCCCCCCCCCGCATGTTTGCGCACTAATAGGCTGAGGGGCCTATTAGCGCGCCAGGTGGTTGTAGCCCAGCCAACTGCTGGATTTCCACTAGGCAATTGCCAACCCAGCCGGGCCTTTGTTTTCGTAGAGGCCAACTGGGGACGGGTCAGCTGAATTTTCTGCTGCCCGCTGTATGTGTCTGTTGTGTGTGTGTGTGAATACGTATGAGTGGCCATGCGCGTAGTAATAATATTGGAACGCGCTGTGTGTAGTATGTGTGTGTGTGCATTGCGTATTGTCTGAATGGTCAGAATTTTATATGCATGTATGTGTGTGTGTGTATGTCTACTGTCTGGGTGCCCACTCGCCCAGACAGCGAACTCAGCCTGGCTTCCGCACTGCGTGCCGATGTCTACAGTGCAGTAGCCAGTGCACTATTACGTTTTTATGCTTGGGAGCGGGTGGGTGTTTGTTCTTTGGGGATTTTTTTGACTTGGTGTTTTTAGTTTTCGTTCACTAGTTCGGTGGCTGGGTGGGTGCTTATGTTTTGTGTGGCGATAAGCACCAGGGTCAAGTTTATTGCCCATTGGAGAAGAAGTTTTTGGAGTCAATGTACTATAATTGCTCTGCTCTTCAATTTTGCTTCAGCTGTGCTGAGAAACGTGGTCGTGATTTTTTTGAAAAGCACTGCTATGTTCTCTATGTCAGCTATCGATACAACTTGGAAACGTGTCGGCTACAATCTGCTTTTTGGGAATCGGATCATTGTTGTGCCATATAACGACGCTGAACGTCGTGAATTTTTGCAAGAATTTATGTCCCGAGCTACAGTACGTATTTGATGAAACAACGTTTTCTGTAGTCCATATTAGTGGGCAGCAGATTATTGTGAAAGAACACTCCTGTGTCAATGTGGAAGAAGCAACTGTGGTCATATGCATTGGCCTTCATTTGGCAAAATGTTGTCAACGCGAGTTTATTCGGAGTGGTCAATGTATGTCTATTGACATCATTTGTGTTCATCGTGCTCAAGTGGAACTTTTGGAAATGGGGTTTGCTGCCGAGTCGGACGTCAGTGATATTATGCAATTTATTGAAATTGCTACGGTTGCTTCCTGCCAGGGTTGAACGTATGATTTCGTGGTCATGAGTTTGGTTGAGTCGACGTTTGATGACGAAGTCTGTTGTCCACGAACAAAGGAAACTTTGTTGGAGGATAAACGACAATTGACCGTGGCTTTCAGTCGTCATAAGTTGGGAATGATTTTGATCACAAATATTTTCCGGTTCATCAACAATCAATAATATATGACGCGACTGATCAAATTTCTCCATGCCAATGTCCTTTATTGGTCAGCTGAAAAGGACATGTTTGTCGCTCCAAATAATGCGTTGATGGTGTGGGAATTGTTGCACCCGGTTGAACGTCGTGGTGTAACCGAGCGACTAAGAAGTTTATAAATTTAAAAATTTAAAATTAATTTTATAAATTTTATTAATTATATTTTATATAATATAATATTTTTTGGGTTGCCGACCCCCAGCGAAGCAACCCCCCGGTGCAACCCATTGTATTCATAATCCTGTTTTTTTTGTTGTTGTTGTTTTTCCTGTGATCAAAAGTTTGTTACTCGTTTTTCTCTGGAGTTACTGGGGGGATTGGTCCCAAACTTTGGTGGGGGGACCCCCCCTATGAGTAGTTGTGCCCCCCACCTTGGTGACCCCCTGACCCCACGGGGGGCCGGGTCACGTGACCCCAAAAAAATATTTTTGGTACAAATAAAACACCAAGGGGGGACCCTTGTGAACTTGAAAATTTTTTTGTTAGGGATTTGGACAAAAACTAGTCTCTAGTCGAAATTGAGATTTTGGGGTTTATGTGGAAAATTAGGGTCTCTGAACATAAATATCGGGTTTTTTACCAAAAATATACAATCTTTTGCCTATAATGGAGGGTCCTCTGCTTAGAATAGAGGGTCCTCTGCCTAGAGTAGAAGGTCCTCTGCCTAGAATAGAGGGTCCTCCGCCTAGAATAGAGGGTCCTCCGCCTAGAATAGAGGGTCCTCTGCATAGAATAGAGGGTCTTCCGCTTAGACTAAAGGGTCTTTTACCGAGAATGGATTATTTTCTGCCTAGAACACTAGGTTTTTTGCCTTCGCAGGGTTTTCTGCTCAAAGAAGAGGGTCCTCTACTCTAGAATAGAGGTCCTCTGTCTAGAATAGAGGGTCCTCTGCTTAGAATAGAGGGTCCTCTACCTAGAATAGAGAGTCTTCTGCGTAGAATAGAGGGTCATCTGCCTAGAATAGAGGGTCCCTTACCGGTCGGCAACCCGTTGTGGCCTACTGGCGATTTTTATAATTATATTTTATATTTTACATAATTTTATTAATTATATTAATTTTATTAATTTTATAAATTTAAAAACTTAATGAACTATTTATGATGAGTCATAGTTGAAAGTCGACGAGAATGATTATTTTGGTAGTTTATAGTCTGTTAGAATTTGTTAGATTTGACTATTGCGTTTTTCGGCTTTATTTTGTTTGTAGTCGTGTAAAAGTAGGTGTGACCACTTTTAATTTGGTAGTATAATAGTGTATAATGTATGTATATTCTGTATTAATAGCAATATTTGAAAAAATTATGTAAACACTGTACTATGCAGATGTTTAATTTTTAAATTGATTGAGCTATGATTCGGGAGTAATAGTAGGATGTCAATGAGAAAGAAAAAAATAGATTATAGTGGTTAAAGAAAATGGTCTTTAGAGGCATTAGTTACGTTGACTTTTGTGTTTATTTTTTGTTTGTATTTCTGTGAAAGTAGGTGTGACCACTTTTAATTGGCTATATGTAATATATTTACAAGTGGATTATTATAGAAAAAAAATATTAAATTTTATGTCGATATTTTTTATAATTAATGAGTAG
>JASANF010015170.1:0-16932 GCA_030248245.1 Trissonchulus sp. WLG1_4
TATGTTACATTAATTAAAAAAATAAGCAGAAAAATTTTAAATTTTTGCCTAAATTCAACTGTCTTGGGATTTGATCACCCATGGTGTGATCTGTAATACAATCAGCCCTTTTTATGAAATCTTTCGGGGGCCATAACTTTTGATACGGTCATGGGAGAATAATAATTTTAACGTCATTTGAGAGGAAATTGTTAAAGCTTTTCAAATGATGGGTGACATGGCCTTTAACTTGACGTTAAGCTTGCGCAGTAATTTTGATTTGGAAATTTAAACGTGTAAACGTGAATGGTATACGTCAAGTAAGATTATCAAAAGCGCCTGCTGCATTGAGTTGAAAGGCGTCAATTTTATGTCTTTACGTTAACGTTGAGGAAGTTATGACGATCTGAATATTTGCGAATTACCTACATGACACTATAGTATCGTCTTACATTGATTGTAGTAGATGTTCAATCCCAAAAATGTCAGTATGGAAATTTTTTATATTTTCAAACCTGGTTTAGCCGAACAAAACCACCGCCAACAAAACCATCCTGAGTTATTATCGTAATTATTTTTTAGCAAGAAAGTTTATTATATTTATATAGTATAGTAAGGTAAAGTAAGGTAATAAGGTAATTATGTAGTATAGTAAGGTAAATAGTAAGGTAATAAATAGCCTCCTTAATTTATTTTTAATTAAATATTAATATAAATAGCGCTGCTCAATTATTTTTAATAAAATAATATTAAAAGTATTTTTTAATAACGATTTTTAATATTAATATTAATTATTAAAATAACGGTACTGATAGGTTGCGACTTGCGAGTAAAACTGTTTTAATCACTTTATTTTACAATTAAATTTTAATATAGGAACTCCAAGCAAAGGTAAGAAAGAAATCGATTTCGCAAAAACATAAAAAGTGTGCTCGTCCGGGTATGGAACCCGGGACCTATCGCACCCTGAGCGAGAATAAATTCACTAGACGAACGAGCCGCAATGTTGATTATTAGAACTTAAGCACATGATCTGATATCAGTTAGTGTGCGGAATTATCAGCATGTACAATTTAATGTATACGTAGGTAAAACAATGGCATTTTGAACTGCTGCAATGCCAACACTTTTAAAGTCAATCCTTTTAAGCCCGGCTGGCTCAGATGGTAGATCGCCTTGTATATACTGAGCATCTGATTTCGAATCAGAAGGTTGGTGGTTCAAATCAACCCGGGCTCACTGTTTCGATTTCGTGGAGTCCTGCTTTCTGTCTTTCGAAGTGCGAAGTCTTTCAAATCTTCCGATTTGCACAGTGAGAGCGACCTACCTACCTAACCAGTGTAATTGAACGTAGGAAAATCGACCTACCAGAAATATTACATAGGATTTAGAAAATCTGAATATAGTATATACCTACGCGGCCCCCTCGGGGGCCGCGTAAAATGTACAAATCTTCAATAAAGTAGCCATAGCTCAAAATAGCGCAAATTGCTCCCTCATGTGTTATAAGCGCTATTTTTAGCTTACGAAAAAATAGCGCTTATAGCGCCTTGATCTTCATGTGCTATCGTTTTGTTATATGCGTCAATTTAATTTACACCGTGACACCGGCATAATAGGCCATCAGTTTAGGTTAAGCCGAAATGACTTTTTAGCTCAATCAGTACTGCAGCTAAAGCACTTTATGGCAGACATGTGCAGCGGCTAGTAAACATGGCATGTTTTAACTCGAACACTCATGGCCAGTTCTGATGACAATGATGATCCAGAAGAAAAAGAGTGGTGGGTATTTCCTGGCTATGACAAAACGCCCCCGGACAAGAACTATGAAAGCATGCAAGAAATTGAGGTATTTTCATAAGTGGTCGATTGGTCATTTTGGTCGAAGCTTTCTGCGAAAATAGCGTAGGCACCCTATTTGGTCAATGTTTTCTGCTAAAATAGCTTGAATCGATAGCAAAAGGAACGCGAGCGAATTCATTGAAACATTTACGTAACTCACCCGTCCAAGACTAAAAAAAATCGTTTCCTTAATGTCGTAGTTATGTAAACGAGATAATTAAACTGGTATAGCTTTCGACTTTAATCAATAAATTACAAATTACTAAATTACAATAAGCAGTTTTCTCATTATTTGAAAAGCACATAAGCTTACCGCTTGCAGCAGAGTTGGACGCGCGGCGGATTTTCGCTGCCCCGCCCCGCCCCGCGGGGACCTTGCCCCGCCCCACCCCGCCCCGCAGATTTCCGCTACCAACTAAGACAATAGTAGTTTTTTAGCAGAAAAGTTTTTGCTAAGACGTTCAGTCAATATTTCACTCATTCAAATCGATCTAGTATGATAAGAGGGGCAGATTATTATTCTCAAAACTAGGTAGCCAGGGGCGGTACTAGAATTTTCAAAACGGAAAACCTCGAACCTCGGAACTTCTTTCCTCGTTTCCTTATATATACATGCTACAGGTTGCGGATGTCGAGGGGCGCCAGCCCCAGAAGCCAAAATTTGTTGCACTTTTTGAAGATGTGGTTCAATGTCATTTCGTTTAATTCACAAACAAAAACCGATTATTTCGGTTGCTTGGGAGCTGCAACTTCCAGAAGTCAATGTTTGAAGTCAAAGTTTTCCCTATGTCTATGCTCTACCCATGTTTTTTATGTTTTTTTTTCAAGACGTATCTAAAAAGTGATAAAAGTGTGAGTGTCCATTTCTGCATAAATCCATTTCCACATTTGCATTATCGTGCTTCACCACATACCTATATATTACCTCAATTAGCAAATACAAACTTTTGTAATAAATAGATAATACTGAAAAGTATTAGAGGGTCTCTGGAAATTTTTTCAATTTTTAGAAAAAATGGAGATTTTTCAATTTTTAGACCGAATTCGGTCCACTGGAGACGTATCAGAAAATTTTTCCGACAGTAAATATATGAAGAAACAACGCTCTGGCATTGAGGTACCTCTACCTAGTACTGTTGTTTTGATACCGCAAAATAATTTAAATATGATATAAATATGATACTTGGAATTTAAATAAAATACTTTTGATATTTGATACTTGGAAAAAATTTAAATATGATATAAATATGATACCAAAGAATTTAAATAAAATACTTTTGATATTTGATACTTGGAAAAAATTTAAATATGATATAAATATGATACCTCGAATATAAATATGATACTTTTGATATTTGATACTTGGAAAAAATTTAAATATGATATAAATACAATACTTTGAATTTAAATAGGATACTTTTGATATTTGATACTCGGAAAAAATTTAAATATGATATAAATATGATACCAAATAATTTAAATATGATACCATAATTTAAATATGATACTTTTGATACCAATTTTAATATTGATACCGGTATTAAAAGTATTAATACCTAAATATCATATTTATATCAAAAGTATCAAAATGATACACAACCAAACGAACTATCAGCCTACTGCCTATTGATTGATTTTCTTATATTTTCTACCGACTAAAATTTTATACAAGGGTTCCCCCTTTGGTTTTTATAGTACAGCTCGACTAGCAATGCCCTCTAAAATTAAAGAAGAGAAGCAGTAGCCAATCAAAATAAGGAGGCGGAGCAAAAGGCGAGATCAAAGAATGCCGCCGTTCTTAGCCTGCACAAACATCAAAAGGTGCCGCTTTTAAGCGTGGGAATCAAAATTTTGACATTAAATATGATACCACGAATTTAAATATGATACTTTTGATATTTGATACTTGAAAAAAAATTTAAATATGATATAAATACAATACTTTGAATTTAAATATGATACTTTTGATATTTGATACCTGGAAAAAATTTAAATATGATATAAATACAATACTTTGAATTTAAATATGATACTTTTGATATTTGATACTCGGAAAAAATTTAAATATGATATAAATACAATACCTTGAATTTAAATATGATACTTTTGATATTTGATACTCGGAAAAAATTTAAATATGATATAAATATGATACCAAATAATTTAAATATGATACCATAATTTAAATATGATACTTTTGATACCAATTTTAATATTGATACCGGTATCAAAAGTATTAATACCCAAGTATCATATTTATATCAAAAGTATCAAAATGGTATCAAAACAACAGTACTACCTAGTACCTACCTATACATGACAACTTATACTTAGACCTCAACCATTAAATATTCAAACCTTTTTTATATATAAATTTTGCCATCTAAACGGAAATATGGCTTAGAATTCGGTCAAAAGCTTGAATTTTTTCCTGCTTGAGTAGCACAAAAAACACGACAAGTTTCAAAAAATAAGTCGGTACAGTAAAAAAGCCTAAATCCCCGCGGGGCAAGACCTCTGCCCCGCCCCACCCCGCTCCGTGTCAAACTCTGGCTTGCAGTGCCACATAATAGGTATAATAACGATGTCGGACCAGAGGCCGTATTTTCAAAATTACTCTTGCATAAAGTCAGCCTAACTTTACCCTTATGTTTTTTTACCATCCTCTCGACTACAGAGTTGCTCGTGGACAACACAAGTCGATCTCACCCTGAGAAGGATGAGCGGACTAAAATGACTTAACAGCAGGCGTGTTATATATTATATAAGCGTGTGTGAAGCGCCTAGCTGTGGGCGGCCACTAAGTAATCCGAGGTTCACGCTAGGGGAGCGGAAGGCCCGGTTTTGCTGGCTATCCCGTGTCGCCCACCCCAGCCATCTGGACCCTAGCATCCGTTTACAAACGGGCGTGATGTATAGTGTGAAGCTTCCCGTGTTTATTTTGGTTTTGTGTCACGAGAGTGTAGCCAGGGGATTTAAGCCGGGTTGGCGTAGAGGTTTTGTTATAGATAAATGTAATAATTCTGCGAGGTAGTTTGTAAATGACTGGCTACGCCCTGTGAGTGTTTGCGTGCGTGTGTTAGGGGCCCATCCAGTGGCTGGGGCACCTCCCCGCAAGCCGGTTGGCCTTGGCGTAAGCGAACATTTAGCTCAGAAATTCCCTGGTGTTACTTAGTTTTGTCATGACTTACTGCTTGCTTTTTCCCTCCTTTGCAGCTATGTAGATTGAGAAGGTATGGTATGACTATGATATTTAACTTGCTTTTACGGAGACTTACGATACTTATTTCATCGTGCAAAGCCTGTAACTGACAAAATAAACGCAAACAAAGCAGGATTATGGAGGAATTATGCCACAATCAATAAACAAGACATGCGTCAGCGTACAAAGCAAAAATTAAAATTTAGCGAATGCCAGATGTCACTGCTGTAGACACTTGTTGTGGTATGAAATAAATATATTATACTAGTGAATTCTAAGCATCTACACAGCAAAGAGACAAGGTTAGTCTAGGATAAATAAAACCTTATGGGTCATGCTTACACTATTTAACACAAAAGGCGACGTACCAAGTTTATCCAACCTATTAGACATTCGTGCCGTTTTACTTTCGTAGTTCGCTGAGATCGTGAGGTAGCAAACGATACCCGGACATGCACTAAAAGTATATACACACAAGCAACAGCAACACGCAAAAGAACCTGCAAATTGGTCAGCAATAAAAATAACTTAAGCGTCTCAAGGGGAGGGGGCGTGATTATATAATGGCAAGCGCCGACCTAATGTTTAAAAATTAATATCAAGCAAAATAAACTAAACCAAACTACACTAAATAAACTCACCAGCATCGTCTAAAAAAAGTAAGCAAGCATAAAATTAACCAGAGATAAATACATATTGTGTATGTTAGTGCAAGCTGTGTGCGCCATCAGTTACACTCACACGGACTAAAAATAACAGCGTCATGCAGAGCAAGCAAGCAGCAAGCTGAATTAAAAACATGAACAAAAACAATTGTTATTAAATGCAGCATGCAAGGTAATTTATTTTTATATAAAAAAATTAAGAATGAAATAGCTGTTACTGAATCCATGTGGATGTTTACAGGGGAACCCCGGTGAGCAAATTTTCATGGGACCTAACTACGCTCACCTGCTTGAAGGAGCGCACTGTCCCCCACCCTTATATAATTTTGGGAATACGGCCTCTGATGCGAAACGCCTCAATTACCGTCGTGTGAAGCAGGCATTTGAATTTCAACGCTGAATTTAAAATCTGTACTCAAGTAAATTAGTTATGGGGTAGTGTGTTGTAATAAAAATCGCTTGGGTCATCGCATGGCGTTAATAATGTGTTTCCATTATATATATATACTTTTATAAAAAATTTATAGTTTTCGGAGTTGAACTGTTTACAGGCTGAGCGCAAACGGAAAAGAAAACAAAAGAGCTTAGAAAGAAAAAGTTCTTTAGATGATTACGGTGAATGGATAGTTTTCCCCAGAACGAAAGATGCGAAAACGGAGAGCGAGAGCAAAAAGAAGAAAAATCCAATTTACGAAAACCAAGATTTGAAAAAATGGTCTCAGACAGCCAGGCCGTACCGAGGATCGGCCAGTAATGTACGTTCTCTGCTGCTAAGAATAGATTCTAGTTTAAAATTTTAAAGTTTAAAGTTTAAGTTTTAAGTTTTTAGTTCAATAATTTAAGTTAAGAATTTTTAAACAGAATTCAGAAGCAGAACTATGCATTAGTGCTGCTGAGGTTTCAATTTCATTGCTAACATTAGTTTAAAGGGTTCAGTCAAAATTACATTCAAACTGTGTTTTATTCGATGATTTATATTTCGTATATATTTGGGTTGTTCTGCGGGGAGTAGTGTTTGTGATGGGCCAAAATTTTCGGCCGGCCGGCCTGATGGTCGCCGGCCTGCTCCGGCCGGCCGGCCGGTTAAAAACACTGGCCGGCCAGCCAGATTCAACCGACTGACAAAAAGGCCGGCACAACAATCCGGCAGGTTAAGTTTATGCCAAAATGATACTCTGGACTTGGATCAAATGTTTTTATACAAAAAATTCTACCGGCCGGCCAGCCGGCCAAACTTCTTCGCCGGTCCGGCCGCCGGGCGGGCGGCGGCTTTCGCGGCCGGTCACAAACACTAGCGGGGGCCGGGGAGGCGTTTTTAGGGCACATATATTTTACAGTTCCATATTCTGATATTTTTAGGATTCAATAATTGCGGGCAAGCTTAAAAGGGCAAAAAATAAAAAAGATCGGCGTAAGGGTTCAATGAATTCGTACGGAGAATGGGTTTTCTTTCCCAGAGCCAAGCCACTGACGTTCATCAGTGACGAAGATGAAGCAACAAACTACGAAAATCTCGATAAGAAGGACAGCGTTAGTGCTAAAGTAAGCTCTTGGGATTTAGGGTCGGTTCATACTAATTACTTACAGCAGTATGTCCGTTCAGCAGGTCGATTCATACTTGCAGGGCGCAGGCCATATAATTAGGCCAAAAATTGATAATGGTATTGAAATTAAAAATAAATTGGCCAAACATTGATGATGGTATTGAATTTAAAAATAATTTAGCAAAACACTGACAATGGTATTGAAATTGAAAATCAATTGGCAAAACATTGATTGATAATGGTATTGAAATTGAAATTGAAAACAGTTTGGCAAACAATGGTATTGATAACTTCAAGCGGACGGACACCTGCGTTATTTCAGCGCGAGGGCTCGATGGCTCGCTACGGCGGGTGGTGGGTGTTCCCGAAGGTGAGCCGACTGAGCCAAGACGAGGTGATGTCGGAGAGTCTGAGCGAGACTGAGTACGAGAACTACCCCAAGGACGACAGCATCGAAATACCCATCGACTATCGCATGTGCGCACGCCGAGTCTGCTACCACTGTCGCCACTGCAGATGTTGCAAATAAATGTCTGTCACTGTCTGGCTGTCTGGCAACCAAATGCAGTGTCTAAGGGTCAATTTATATATGTACTTAGGGTCGATTCATACTTCTATACGGACATACGGGCGAACAGACGTCCGGACAAACTGAACTGCAGAACGGCTGGTCGATTCATACGTTTGTCCGTACAGCCGTATTGTCTGTATGTCCATCAGCCGTATGTCCGTATGCCCTATTTAAGTATGAATTGAAATTGCCCCTTACAGCCGTATGTCCGTTCAGCCAGCAAAGTTACGAAATAGTCACGCCACATTTTGATCGCATGTATTACTGGTGACATACGGCGGTAAGACTAAAGCCCATGGAACTGTTCTACTCTTTCAATTCGCGTTCTAAGTTTCGGCTTCCATTGGCCTTTTTGAGCCTTTGCGCTTATTTGACAAACGATTAACGTTTACAAACCGTGTAGAAAGAAAGTTACGGTCAACTCAAAAAGAACCGGTTCAGTCCTAAGCATTCAGAAAGTTCAATAATGTAAACATAATTACACAGTTTACTAAAGCATGTAGACTAGACGTCAGAAATAACAAACAACAACATTAAAACCAAGAGTACGGAATATAAAGAGTAGACAGGTGCTTAGGTAAGATTTTGCGAGCAAAAAAAGTAGGTTGAGCAATTTAGTAGACTTGAAAAAAATTAAAATTTTCGTTTATATCGAAAACAGTGGCTTCAGAAGAAAGCCTAGTTCATACTTGTCCGTAAGCGTGTGCGTTTGTCCGTAAGCATAAAGTTTGATCAGCTGTTATACAATATTTAATCGCATTTAACTGCCAATTTTTGGTGTGTAAGCTAGACCAGCAGATGTCTATAGCTGTGCAAAAAATCATCGTTGTAACTGTAGTGGTTTTCTTGGGCTGGCTTACGGACACGGACAGGGACAAATAAGAAGAACACTTGAACTTCCTGTAACAACTATTCTAGTCGATTCATTTTTATGTCGTATGTCCAAAATGTCTGTTCAGCCAGCAAATCAATGACTCAATGACAAAAGCTCTGAAACGGAATGGTTATGAGAAAACTCCTAGTACCATAAACTGCAGCTGTGGGTGTAATTCTATGGAATTTTGAGGCTGAGCAGATATGTGTAATTGTCTACGACTGTAAGGGTTGATTCATACTTACAGCTGTATGTCCGTTCAGCCGGCAATTTTACGAAATAATAACGCCATCACTAGATATTTTTGATCAAACTGTGATTTCGTGATTTTGCCGGCTGAGCGGACATACGGCTGTAAGTATGAATCGACTTTTAAGTGTGAATCGACCCTTTGCGTAATGGAATTGTTTTCTACAGATAACAGTCCGATCACAAAGTATCATGATCGGCGTACTCCTGTTCTTCCCAAATGGGTGGCGGCTGTAGCACGTTGTTTCCGTAGTATCGACCGGAAGTAGGTGAGGAATATCGGCCATTGTTGGGGAAGGAGCTAAGTCGAGGGGCCGAGGCCCGTTTGCGACGAAAACTGTTTTTCAGTCGAGCTTTGGCCTCAGCCGGATCGAGCGATGACGTAACGGAAACGCGATGCAAGCGAGCGTCTTCACGATTGCTTTCGGTTTCAGTGTCTGTTTCATACCAAGTGCCCATCAGTAGCCATTTGGTGACTTCTGAAATTAATATAAAAATATTTATCACTGCAGAGCTCCGAAATAGTAGGCATTTTTAAACTACATATCCAAAGTTATACCAAGAGTACATAATAGGCAAGAGTATGACACTCTTCCCTATCCTAGCTAATCGGCCCGGACGATGCTCCGGCCGAAATAGCCCTTTTACGCCTTGATTTCAGGGGGAGGGGGTACCCCCCCTCGAATCAAGACATGTCTTGATTTCAGGGGGGGACCCCTCCCTCAAATCCTGAAAGTGTCTTGATTTCAGGGGTGGGGGTACCCCCCTCGTTTCAGCACACTGCCAGCATGAACTCTGTGGTGAGCTGGTAACGTGCTGAAACGAGGGGGGTACCCCCCCCCTGAAATCAAGACACCACCGAATTTGCGCTGGCAGTGTGCTGAAACGAGGGGGGTACCCCCCCTGAAATCAAGACACTTCACGGATTTGAGGGGGGGGGGGTTCCCCCCTGAAATCAAGACATGTCTTGATTCGAGGGGGGTACCCCCCCTGAAATCAAGGCGTAAAAGGGCTATTTCGGCCGGAGCATCGTCCGGGCCGATTAGCTAGGATAGGGAAGAGTGTCATACTCTTCCCTATTATGTACTCTTGGTTATACTAATAATATAATTAATCTCCAGCTATTCAAAAGATATCCATGGTAACTAGGGGCCTTATCCACAATTGGATTTAACGGATTAGATTTAAAATAATTTTGCTAATAGCGTAGCACAAAATGAAAATAGCCGGCTGAAATTTTGCCCCAGATGGCTTACATCCAGTACCTCGGTGTGTGAAAAGTTTCAATAAATTACGTTTAACTGACGCTGCTATATTGACGAAATAAAATTAACTCTAATCCGACATATACAATTTTGGATAAGACCCTAGGACTTTTTGGGTCGATTCATACTTCCGTTCATTCATCACGATTCATACGCCGTTGGTCCAGTTAGCTAGCAAAATTAGGCAAAAATCATGTAACTGTAAGAAGTAAAGATGAGCATGTGATGTGATTATTTTGTAATTTGGCCGGCTGAACGTACATACGGCTAAGTACGGTAAGTAAGTATGATTCGACCTTTACACGGCGGAGAAAACGTTATTTTCGCCATTGTGGATTCTCAAATTGAGCTGTAGATCACAGAAATTTATATAAATAACAACTATGAAGGTTTACATACGCAACGTAGACGCCACGTAACATATGTAGACTTGTCAAAATCAGGGATTAAATAGACAACATAGAACTAGGCCAATACATTAACATCAACCGGCAGTCAAGATTACGGTAGGTGGCTCATTGAAAAGGTTACTGCAGCTTGTGGCCCCAGTCAGTGAAGGGCAATAAAAATGTTCCGACTTTAAGCGGGGGCTACCTGTATGAAAATTTTAGGTTCTCCGACTTGCTTAAAATTTGCTCACATTTTAGCCCCCGTGAAGGCGCATCGCAGATGTATATGTACAAGTCTTCATTCAAGCCTTTTTAAGTTTTAATTTAAAGTTTAATTTAATTTAAAATTTAAAGTTTTTAATTTTGATTAAGTTTAATAAAACTCTATAAATGTAGGTTTAATGTGATGTGTTCTTGCACTTAGAGTCAAGTACTGTAGTCCTTCGTAGCGTAAAACCAGCGTAATACTGTGGTGTCGGTAATAACAAAGAAGTCTATGTAACGTATTTAAGTAGTTGTAAATTAGAAATGGATGTCTATGTTACGTGTGGTAGACGTTGTGTATGTACACGACTATAAATATACAAATCATGGAGGTCTTTTCTCCCAGAGAAATATGGTATAAGAATTAGCCAATAGAACGAAACAGTCACGAATGCAGCGATCTAATTGGCCGAATTCTTATGTCACTTTTCTCTGGTGGGATCAATGCATACGCTCACCACATAACGTGAAAACGCAATGAAGTACGGCTAAAAGGGATCCGCCCACATAAATACCGAACAACCCGCCGATAGAGCCCAAAAATGATTCCAGTGTCATCGTATAAAACTGAGTCACGTCGGTGTACTCAAGCGAACTGAAGAAAATATGAATGGTTGCTTTTCTCTGCCACGAAGTATTGTTAACCAGAAGCTCTTGTGCGTTCGCCTTATAGGGAATATTGGAGACTGTGTTCTGATAGGTCCACTGAATGCAGGGTCGTTTGCACGCTTGCTTGCACTCGTTCACAGTGGGCAAGAGCGTGTATCGATGCGCGTACATGCAGGTAATCAATTCATCGATCTCGCAGATGGCGTACGACTCGTAGGGAACAAAATGGAGAAAGGTTATGGGGGCACAACGGCACTTTCGCATGAAAAACTTGAGTTCGCATCTTTTGTGGCACACGTAGACAGAGTCGGTACTATCCTCTTGGCACTTCATGTGGTCTCTATTTAACTGCACGGTCCGTTTCGGAACTAAATGTATCAGCGTGAAGGTGCCAGGGTAGGCGGTCAGAAACTGAGAGTCGAATTCGGACAAATAGAAGTAAGATAATCCGATAAATATACCGTCTAGTGAAATGGGGTTGGGTCGGTTCCATTCTCGATTGGTTTGAGCCTGAACGCTTAGCAGGGCGCCAAAATGGGCATAGAGGGCATCGTTTTTGGTTTGGTTTCGACCCGGCATGATGTAGCACACACCGAAACCAGTGTAGACCATAGGGTAGGCCTCTCGACAACAGTCTATGTCTTTTAGACCCTCAGTACTACCCTTTTCCCCTCGATTGCAACTGCTCATGAACTGGGGACAACTGTGACCTAAGGATACCACCAGGTCCTTGAAGCTCATATTGTATTTGGCCTGGATCTCCAGGGTTTTGTTAATCGGCGCCACAAAGCGTTTGGTATAGCCCATCGGATGATACAGCCGCTCGCAAATGTTTGTCAGGTTCCACTGAACGCTAAAGTAGTTGACAGTGTTTATTAGGGGAACTCCCTCCACCGTTTCGTTCAAGCCGTAGCTCAAAATCGCCGTGAAGTTTACGGGATCTACGTCACAGAACAAAATATCGGGGAATTTCAGGGAATCAGCTTCTATGACGCTCAACCCGTAGGCAGTGCGCTGTTCTTGATATTCGAAAATAATAGCAATAATTTGGTAACCGGCGGACAGAAATGAAACTAAAATCAGCAAAATCCATAAACAACGCTTCCACGGTGATTTTGTCAAACAAATCGCTTGAAATCCGTGCAAAGGGGTACTTTCGCAGAAATATCGAAATACGTCGTGTTCTATGCTATAGGCGTCAGAATTCTTCTTCTTTTCCTTTTTCTTGCTTTTTTTCTTGGATCCACCGACAGCATCTTGTCCATTTGCTTGTTTCATAATCGATGATAGTCCAAAAATCACATTATAAACTTTAATAAATCCATTATAAAATTATCTATTATAAAGCCATGGTAAGAAGTACATTGTAAAATATAATCAATATATAATATTGAATGATTAAATGAATATTGGCATGAATATTGATTGATGGCAAGTTTGGGCCAATGGCATCTAAAACGGTAAAAAATATGACAGCCTCAAATTTGATCCAAAACTACGTATCTTATGTCGCTTTCTTGAAAAAACTGGGTAAAATTACTTCAGTAACTCTGAGCTTCAAGCCCCATTAGCAGCTACCAAATCTTAATAGTTGAGTTGTATGTATTTTTTTATGTAGCTAAAACCTATAAAAATCAAGCGGCGTGTCAAAACTGTGTGGAAAAAATTCCTTTTCATGTCTGTTTCACACGATGTGATAAACACGTGGTGATTTCTGTTTTTTTTCATTTTTTCGTTCTGTTTCGTGGCCTCGTAGCAGTGTCTATTTAAAGATAGCTTCACTATCTTTCATAAATTTTTAGTGCGATTTAATTTCCTTGAGAAAAAACAAAACAAAACAACGGCTATATATGTGGCGCAGGTATGTACATACGTAAGTGGGAGAGTGTCAAGTTTCGACTTAGGGACATTGAATGGACACAGGCTACAGATAATAAACTTTTAAACATAAAAAACACTTAAACACATAAAAAACATTTAAATTTAAAGATTTAAGCGAAGACAAAGCTTAAGCAAACAACAGTTTTTACGCTGCAACTGTGACCAAATCTCTTCTGCTTCTTCAACTATTTCCTCTAATAATAGCCTTTTATGAAGATCAATACCAATTTGACAGCAATTCAAAAGACCTACTAGAGGCTGGGGTGGATAGGTAATACGCAATCGGGCCTAATGTTTACACAGATGTGCTTCAAAGCATGCGCTGAACAGAAAACATAATCCTGATCTTTATAAAAAATATATTTTAAATATTGAGCAAATTGGCTTTAGGAACTTGCGAGGACTCCCGCGAATTAGAACAGAAGCCGAAACTTGTACTTGACAGGTTTTGTTGAAAATACCTTAGGGATTTAAAGAATTTAAAGATTTAATTTTGTCAAATAAATAAAAAAACACATGATGAAATATCAAACTGAAATTCTAGTTTGGCTACGTTATTTTAAGGTAAATATGGTGTAAATGGTAAAATCTGGCACTAGTAACTACCCAATTATCCAAAATGGATTTAGCGGATTTGATTTAGCGGATTTAGCGCTGCTAAGTCTGTTATCCAAAATTCCAGGATTTAGCCGATTTAGCGGATTCAGCACGCGGCGAAATCCGATAATTCCAATAAATCCAAACAATTTTGGATAGGCGTTTTAACTGAATCTGCTGAATCTGCTAAATCCTAAGTCTGCTAAATCCGCTAAATCCATGAATTTTGGATAACACTTTTAGACTGTTGTACTGCACAACTTGACTTTGCGCATTTGGCTGACTGACCATTTTCGCCTGTAACTTTAGTTACGCGTAACCGTTTTGAACGTTCAATACACCAATCGAAAGCTCTGAAATTGCACTTTTTATTCATGTAATTTTATGAATTTTTGGATTAGTTTCGAATAAACTTTCAGATTGTTTTACTGCCCAATTTCATTTTGTGTCCAATTTCAATTTAAGTCCCTTGTCGTTTCGCATGTCGCTAGTAACTTCGGTTATACGCAACGGTTTTGATCGTTCAGTACACCAATTGAAAGCTCAAAACTTGTCGTTTTTATGTACGTTAGGTGCTTTATAGTTTTTGCCTCAGTTTTAAAATACAGCAGGTTTGTAAGACAACTTTGATAACAGCATTTGGAATTTTTTAGTATTCAAGATGGCGCTCCAGGCCATGAATTACGTCACGAAATCTTAACGCTAACTGGATATATACATAATTCACATCTAACACCAAGACGACATTATCTAATGGACAGGTATGACACTCTCCTTATTATGCCTTGGGCCTTGCGTCCAATGCGGAGCAAAAAATAGCCCTTTTTTGTACGGTTTGGGGGGGTACCGCCCCCCTCGGTTCAAAACATAGTGCTCAACTGATAAGGGGGGTATCGCCCCACATTTCAAGATACTGCGAAA
This sequence comes from Trissonchulus sp. WLG1_4, assembly GCA_030248245.1. Lineage (NCBI taxonomy): Eukaryota > Metazoa > Nematoda > Enoplea > Enoplida > Ironidae > Trissonchulus > Trissonchulus sp. WLG1_4. The sequence continues at coordinate 14,853 of JASANF010015170.1, forward strand.
GGCCTTTCGCCCCCGCCCTTAGTTCAGTAATACGTCTTCAACTGAGGGTGGGTACCGCCCCTCAGTTCAGCACATCAGCGACATTTAACTGGGCTATTTTGCGCTCCTGGATGTAAGACCCAAGGCATAATATTAACTTCCTAAAGTAAAATATCAACTTCAAAACGACAGTTCAGTTCTTATGCCTGAAGTGAAGAAGCGCAGACAGAAGCGCTTGTCGGAATCGGTTAACTTGTTTGAGTTTTTCACATTCTACCAAGAGTACATGATAGCGAGAGTACATAATAGGGAAGAGTATGACACTCTTCCCTATTCTAGCTAATCGGCCGAGAAATAGCCGTTTTGCGCCTTGATTTCAGAGGGGAGGGGGTGTCTCCCTCGAATCAAGACATGGCTTGGTTCCAGGGGGGGACCTTCTCGTTGCAGCACACTACCACGGTGGTGTCTTGATTTCAGGGGAGTGTCATACTCTTCCCTATTATGTACTCTTAGCCGTTTTACGCCTTGATTTCAAGGGGGCGTACCCCCCTCGAATCAAGACAAATCTTGATTCCAGGGAAGGGACCCCCCTGGTTGCAGCACACTGCCAGCTCATCAGTCCCCACAGAGTTCATGCTGGCAGTGTGCTGAAACGAGGGGGGGTACCCCCCCCCTGAAATCAAGACACCACCGTGGCAGTGTGCTGAAATGAGGGGGGTCCCCCCTGGAATCAAGACATGTCTTGATTCGAGGGGGGTACCACCCCCCTGAAATCAAGGCGTAAAACGGCTATTTCGGCCGGAGCATCGTCCCGGCCGATTAGCCATAATAAGGAAGAGTGTCATACTCTTCCCTATTATGTACTCTTGATCATAGGAAGAGTACGACACTCTCCTTATTATGCCTTGGCTTAAAGACCTCATGCGCGGAGTGTGTTTTACACTTCCGCCTCCATGAAATCGTGTCCGTCACCTACAATTTACCTATATATTAATTGCCTTGTTGGCTTGCTTAGTCGCTTCTGTTAATATACTTACTTTGCAATTTCCGCCGTTTCGGTAAAAAAATCAACAAAAATGTCGGAAAAAATCAACATTTATTAAACTAAAAAAATTATCTGACTGTGATCCACTATATTCGTAACATTCAGTCAATGTACAAAAAAATTAACCAAAAGAAAAATGTAAGTTGCTCAAACAGCCGTTTCTAATCTGTAAATCAGGTTAATGACTTGTGCCGAGTCGACACATTCTAGGTGAGCGGACGTGAAAAAGTTTATCCGTTGGACTACCACAACTGCCGTCGTTGCTCACTTCATAGGGCTTTTTAAACTCTAACTGTGCCACAACTTTGAAAGAATTTAAAGACATAGATTTTTAACGCAAAAACTGAGGAAAATAGTAATACCAACGCAATAAAAACTATCTCACTTTAGTCAGTAGTAGGCTTGTCATTTCGGTATTGGCTGGTCTCGGATCGTGCAATGTCCACCCCATTTTGATTGGCGGATATGCCTACTATGTACTGAGCAAGGTATCACACCTTTCAGATAATATTAGCTTTTCTGTAATAAAGATTTATGATTTGTATGTGACGCGCACTTATATTCCAGTCATTGTTTCAAAAAATTTGGAAAATAAATTCAATGATAGCATTATAAAATAGTTTAGGCCGTATTTTTAAACGGCAATGAAGTGCAACTTTTGAAAATTTACATCATTGAAAAGCCAAATTTATGAGCTTTCGAATGATGTATTGCAAATCCAAAACGGTTAAGGCAGTCTAAAGTTATAAACGATAACGGGAGGGCAACCCAGGTGCTAAATCCGGTAAATCCCCGCAAATTTACGAGGATTTAGCTCGGCTATAAAATGCTTTCAATTTTAAATCCACGGATTTACCGGATTTACAAAATTGAATTTTGGATAAGGATTTAGGATTTAGGATTTAGTTTAAATCCGCCAGCATGCTAAATCCGACACGCATTTTGGATAAGGATCGGATTTAGCGCACGCTAAGTCTGATAAATCGGCTAAATCCAGCAGGCAAGTTAAATCCTAAGCGCTTATCCAAAATGCAGGATTTAGCTAAATCCGAATCC
>JASANF010015172.1:0-13716 GCA_030248245.1 Trissonchulus sp. WLG1_4
GACTATATCAGGTAAATTTTATCTGAAATTCTTGTAAAAAGTATCTGAAATTTATCTGAAAAGCCAGTAACATTTTTTCAGATAAAATTCAGAGTCTCTGAATTCTAGGTGAAATTCTCTGAATTTCCCCTGAACTTCTCTGAAATTTATCTGAAATTCCTCTGAAAGTCTGTAAAATGTCTCTGAATGGAAAGGGTAAAAAACATCTAAAAAATCCGTAACCGAAAAAATTTTACAGAAAATTCAGATTCCTGGTTTTCCTGTGTTACTACTAACCAAAAAAAAAATAGCTTTCTGTCAAGTTATCTCGCTCAGCAGTTTTTATTAGTCCTTTTTTGCTTGTTGTTTTTGCTTTTAGATCTCAAAATCGAAGTGCAACAAAACTATGACCCGGCGAACGATGATCACAGCAGTTCTTCTGTTCTCTTGCTTTCCAGTCATTCGTAAGTTACATGGACGTTGTGCTAATTTCAGTGATGGGAGCGTATATTATATTGAGGTGCGTACGTACTCAGTAGCTATAAATGCGGAATCAACTGAATACCTGTTAACTATTAGTACTTCTAGATTGCAACTGCAGGTTATTCGTCTTCTACCTGTCAATTAGCACAAATGTCATCGTCGTATATATACTTTTGACATACAGTGCATAGACATCGTACGCATCATGACCAAGATATGACGTACCTGCAATTTTTGCTTGGCAACGTTTGCTTTTTGCTGTTTTTTCAGTGTCTATCTTGTTATACTAGACCAGAATTTTTGCTAACCACCAGCCCTAAGTTTTAGAGCGTGTATCAAAGATACTACGTTTCAAACTGGCCTACCTATATGTCCAACTGAAATTTATTGTAAAAAGTTTTTGTTCTAGAGAGTCTTCTCGCTGCCATGTCTGTAGATTTCGGAAGTCAGTTTATCAAAGTTGGAATAGTTAAGGTATGTGCATAATTTATGTGCAGTTTTACACGGAGTGTATCTTTTATATTGTATTTATTTTTTTTAAATTGTGTTGAAATGAAGAACATATATATTTGCAGTATGAACTGGAAAAGCGACTTTTGAGTACAGTGGTTACCAAACCTTTTTACAAATCGTTTATACAAACTGAACAGATTGTATTGTGCACTAATAATTACTAATTACTAATGAGTAATTACATTAGGGATGGAAGTCTCGGTCTCGGTCTCGGTCAAAACCCGAGACTAGCCCAGTCTCGGTCTCGGTCTCGGTAGTCGAAAAGTCTCGGTTTGTACCCGGTCTCGGTTTTTCAAATCTGTGAAAATTTTTCCTGTGGTCCCCCCTTTGGTTTATGTTTTTGGCAGGAAATTTTTTTCGGAAATGCTCATTTCACCAGAATTTCACACCAAAAAGTGAGATTCTGTCAACTTTTTCCGAAAACAACTTTACCGTGGTTGTTTAGTTTAGCAGTAAACACAGTACATACACAAAAATGTACGTTTATGATTCGGTTTCTTATTTCATATTATCTTTCAAGTCTGTCTGTGTAATTATTATTATATTTTATTCTTTAGTATTAGTGCTTGGCTGCTCAACTTTTTTATGCCGTTTGGTGGCTTCACATACTTAACTGTAATTTCCAATCAATTAGTGTAGTTTAGCAAAAAATCAAAAAAAAATCTGTGAAAGTTCAACTAAACGCACTACTAAGAACTATGCGGTGACACATGCAGTTTGGTATATAGATGAGAAGAGAAGACTCTACTGACTACTCCCAACTAAAATTTAGTCCCAGGGGATTGAGGGGGCCCCACTCACAGGGGTGTCACGCCGGAGGCAAAGAATGAAAGAGCGTCACGGCGCGCAGGTCTAATTTTTGAGCCAAACCCTTTCTATCTTGGGTGTATTTTAGCTGAACATTGGTAATTCCAGTACAATTGGAGCTATTTTTAACTAAATTAGAGCCAAACAGTGTCAAAATTTGCTATGTTCTGGCAAGAACAAGGACAATTGCGTTCAGTGTTTTTTTTTTGCGTCAAAAAGTGCGAAACGCCGCACTTTTTTTCCGAAATTTCGCACTTTTTTTTGGCCATGTGCGTCCCGTGACGCACTTTTTTTCGGCTGAGGCTGAAGGATGTCATAGCTGATTTGGCCAAAAAGTGCCGAAAATGGCATTTTCGTCGTGAAAATTTTAAAAAATTTTCCAAAATTGCGTCGAAACCATTAAATTTGTAAAATTTTCTGACGTGTTTAACGTGTAAAGCTTGATCTGTATATACAGCTACAACTGGTTCAATGACAGTTTACAACCTATTATGATTAGTTATGATTAAGATTACATATGATTTGAACAAATGCCATAGAACAATTGTCGAACCATGCCGCACCCAGCAAGTGTCTTAAAAGCATCAATTAATGCCGATAGATATTTAGATGATTGCCGCGATAGTATCAAAATGTGGAATAGGAGATTCTATGACATATATCTGCTGAAACTAGCTGCGTGTTTACAGTGTTAATAGCTCAGTTCCTGCCAACCTAATTTGGTGTAAAGATGCCGTCTCCAGGGGAACTGACTTAAGGGGGTAGTGTCGCGAAAGCAGTCGATTTTGCGCGACTGTAAAACTTGTTCCGTAAAATGTTAGAAATTGTTCTTTCTATATTTTAAAAATCTATCTAAAGGCAAATTATTTTGCCAAGTTTCAGCAAAATTGGTGCAGCATATAGTTTGCAATAATGTCTCAAATTCGGCAAAATTACGAAAAAAAAACCTATTCACATTCCATTTTTTAGTCACATTTGTCAATTTTTCTGTTTAGTTTTTTACACAGACTAACAGCACATATGTTGTAGTTTATTCACACAAAATTTAGTGCAGATAACTGTAGCAGCTGTAGAGTAATACTAGTTTGAACTGTGAAGGTGTACTTAAACTGTAAAATAGTAACAGCAATAATGATAAATTCTGAAAAATGTAGACGCTTTTTTTCAAATCAAAAGAAAAACGAACCTTCAATTTTCTTTTTTCTTATTTGTCGCAAAAAATTGTGCGTCCACACATTATGTGTACTTCACAAGCTGGCCAATCTGATATCTGGCTTGATTTTTCGAACTTTTATGTCCCTATTGTGTGATGTCTAGCTTACTAATGACGATTGGTCCAAGATATTTGTCAATATTGATAGTGTGATGTCTGGCAGTAATTATTTGATACCATACAGCGTTGGACTAGCTTCTCATTGAATGTACTACTTCAAAACAAAAAGTTCTATTTTCACAGCCTATGAGCAAAACTGCTTTCGCGACACTACCCCCTTAAGTCAAAAACATCAAATATGTACTTGGCTTCTGGGGGCTGCCGCCCCCAGACCCCTGCAACTACTGCAGTTCCCGTTTTGTACTTTTTCAAGCAGTGAATTTTTACACAAGGGTGCTCGCTTTTATTGCCTGGTCGAAAAAACTTTTCGATACGTTTCCAATTGATCAAATTTGGACTAAAAATAAAAAAATTTTCCCATTTTTTCCTGGGGGCTGCCGCCCCCAGACCCCTGCAACTTCTGGCAACATGGTCTTCCATTTTCAATAAATTCACAGTTTTATGTTAATATTGAAACAGTGCATTTTAACCCATTACAAAAAATCAAAAAGCCATTCCCCCCGAAATTTTTAAATGTAGAATTGAAAATTTTTTCAGAAAATTTTTTTGAAATCCCAAAATCGTAACTGAGGACGGCCATTGCCATAATAAAGTGATTTTCACCTAAAACTCGTGCATAGATAGCATTATAACCGCTCTGCGCACTTTTTTTCAAAATGACGCAAAAAAAATTGGGCATGTGCGTCAGACGACGCAAAATTTTTGACGAAAAAAAAAACACTGATTTGCGTTTGTTTTGGAACAGGGGTCCAAATTTAACAATATTTAAGAGGACATGGCCCCACAGTCCCACACAAACGGGGGAAAGAACCAGCACGGTAACCAAAATTGTCGTGATGTAGCTGTTATTTATACATAAGGTGTCTGACCATAGTCTTGTAATATTACCTACCTAAAAACTTGTAAAAAGTCATCAAATCGATAGGTAAAAAATGGCAAAAAATGACCCAAAGTCTCGGTTTTGGCGGTCTCGGAATTTGGTCTCGGTCTCGGTAGTCTCTGTTTCGTGGTCTCGGTCTCGGTCTCGGAAAAAAAACCGAGACTTCCATCCCTAAATTACATGTTTATTTTGTATTTTTTTCAGCCCGGTGTTCCCATGGAAATAGTTTTAAATAGGTAAATATTTAATTAGAATATCTATACGATTTCTGTAGCTCATTGCATTTTGTTTTTTTTTTGCAGAATCAGTGTTCATATTCCGCTCATTAGGATTAGTTATGTATCACTGTTTGAGTCAAGTAGTATCAACATAAGTCTCGTAGCCTATGCCCACAGATGTATATGAGGGCGGAGCGTCTGGGGGGAAGCCGCTGCCCAGATTTGAGATTACAGGCCAAGGCCCCCCTCAAATTTGACACATCGGGACAACCCTCCCTGCTTGCTGCTGTTAATGCACGAAAACTGAAAAATTTGCCCCAATTGTGAATGTTTCAAAACCAAAAAGCTAAGAAATCGCTAAAAATGTCCAAATTTTGCCAAAAAATTGGAAATTTTTGCGTTTTTGTCAGTTTAAATCGTCGGGACAAGTCCCCCTCCTACAATTTTGAAAAATCCGGGACAAGCCTTCCCCCCACCCTCGCAAACCAAGACCCCTTGTACATGTATGTCCAAGGCATAACTATTAACTATCCTCCGTAGCTTCAGCATAACACTGATCGTAAGTAGAGTTTTATATGAATGTAATTATAATCCAGTTAATTTAGTTTATGAAAATTGCCTCAGTGCACTCTATGGGTTGAGCAGTGTAAAAGTGATTATTTTATTATTCTAGTGAATCTCACAGAAAAACAGCGAGTGTTGTCAGTATTCGTGGAACGGAAAGATATTTTGGCGAAAACGCCGCAAATATGGTAATTGTGATTAATACTTATGCTTGTTCATATGATAAATACAAGAACTATATATAATTATATAGCAATTTTGAACAACAATTTTATTACATTCTTGCAACCGTATAAGCTATATATATATATATGTTTTTGTTCTAAATTTTTAGCATCTGTTCTGTTAGCTGCTATTTTATCTTTTTGAGTGATGGTGATTGGTGACTGTTTAGAAAAGAGTAATTTAGCTTTTATGTGAATTATAGATTCTCAGTAATTTTTTGTTTCAGGCTGTGCGATATCCGAAATCCTCATATCGTTTTTTAGTCGACTTAGTAGCCAAAGCTCCCGACAATCCAATAGTTAAGCTGTATCAGCAGCGATTTCCACATTACGAGCTGTCTACTGTGCCTTCTAGGGGCACTCTATTATTTAAGGATGGAGAGTATGTTTTGTTTACATTCTAGTCGAATATAATTGAATTGATTGGACTAAAAGGGTAGTTTGAATTAACTTTTTCCAGTGTTCAGCGCGAAAGGTGAAAAATGAAACGTAAACTATATGATTTCATTGTTGCAGTCATAATAAAGGGTATATGGAGGGAGATATATATAAATAATGGAGGTATGTGGAGGTTATATACTACAATTTTAAAAAGCACTTAAGCACTGAAACATCATTATGAAAAAGTTTGATGCGTCCGAAAAGACTCGGTACAATAACTTTTTTGGCACTTAAATAACAATTTTTAGGTTGGCATCTTCCGCTCTTCACATAAATTCGAACTTTGAGAAAATATTGTACTAAATTGTCAAAATTTAAGTATATGTGTTTGTCTTATTTTATTTCTAGATCGGAGTACACTCCAGAAGAATTAATTGCTATGCTATTAAAATCGTCACAAAAATACGCGGAGGCTTTTGCAGGTTATTACTATGTATTATTGTGCTTGTTTGTTGCATTTTTTTCTAGAATTTGTTTACTATCCTTTTTTTACGTAAGCGGCGTTTTTCACAATTTATTGCTGTTTCTCGAAAAATGGTTTGAGAACAATTTTTTTCTATATATATTTAGAGCTTTTTATAGCTTATATACATGTTTTAATTGTATATATTATTTTATTTATTTATTAGTTTACTATTTTTTATTTACTGGTTTATTTTTTCAGAACAGCCGGTGAAGGACGTGGTAATCACAGTGCCTCCGTTTTTCAATCAGGCCGAACGCCGAGCCTTTGCCGCCGCTGCCGAAATTGCTGGGCTCAATCTGTTGCAACTCATTAATGACAACACCGCTGGTTAGCGATGTAGTTATTTTTTTCTGGCATTTTTGGGGAACATGATCTCCATACTTTCTTGAAGCATCGTGAAGTTTGTGTGAAAACATTGGGGATTTGCAGTTTTTTGTGCATTTTTCGATCTAAACCGTATTTTAAGAAATGTTATTAAGTTGTGCAATTTTTAGTTAGTAATATATATATATAATGTATTGATTTAGCTGGTCTAAATTACGGCATGTTTCGACGTAAACAATTCAATGACACCTCTCCTACCCTCGTGATGATCTATGATATGGGCGCGTCCAAAACGACAGCTACTGTGTTCGGTATTTATTTATTAGTTTATTATTTTATTTTATTTAGTAATATTTGTATATTGTTATCCAATAGAAAATAATAGGGTGAACTGAACGTTTTTTTAATAACATCAATATTAGATCTGCTGCTGCAATGTTTGGTGTTTGTTTAACCGTTTTGAGTATCAAGTTAGCGAAGTGTATAGTTGTAAAATCAACTATTTTGTTTCGTTCTTGTTAACCACAAATTAGAGGGTCAACATCTGTAGATTTGAAATTGAAATTTCAAAACATTGCTTCAAAGTAATGTGTAGTTGCGGCTGTCGTATGTATTGGTATATTTTCAAAATATGTTTATTCTCTTTAAAAAGTTGTGAAAACACAAGCGCCATTGTTAACGCAAACTGAGACAATAAATTTTTTTATGATTACGCCCTGGTTTACATAAATTGCTTGTATTATTTCAGAATACAGACTTGTGCGAGACAAAATCACAAGAGAGCTTAATCCTGAAATGAGTGTCCTGGGAGTGGGGTAAGTTATGCGAAGGAATATATAAAACTCTTTGATACTATAGATATTTTTATTGCCAAAACTAGACTTTTGCAGATTTTTTGAATGAGACTGACTGCCCGGTTGTTCTTATCCCCCCCCATTAATGAAAAACGACTTGATATCGGATTGCAAAAAACAGTATTTTATCATAGGCTGGGTGTCAGAAAAGGTGTATGAATAGCCTATATGACCAGAACGTGACGTAATCTCCTTAACATACACGTATATACTTTTTTTACAGTGTTTTTGTTCTTAAAAAAGTTTCAACTATTCTAACAAGAGTCTAACTATAAGCAGATTTATTTTTGGTATTTTTCAGATATGATCGAACGTTGGGTGGTTTCGAAATCACAGTTCGTCTGCGAGATTTACTGATGAAAGCCTTTAAAGCTCAGGGGAAAGCAAAGGTTTCTAATTTCTTGGCATTTTTCAAATTCTGGTTTTTGGGTGCGGTTGACTAGGCTTGTTTCACTTTTCAAAAAACGAAATAGCAACTGATTTTCTTATTTGGAATATCACAATGGTCAAAGTGTTTATAGTTATTTTTAGTCGTGTAACTAGCGCAGTGATTTAGTACCTTTTTTGTCAACACTGATATGCCTTCAGACTTGAAGATATGCAGTAAGTAGGTATCACAAGATGCAATGATAATAATATGTAGAAAATAAAATAAGTGAACATGAAGGCACACTAAGTAGTGGTCGATAATACTCTAATTATTAGTAGTCTCGACTTTTTTTGAAGATAAGGTTGTTTAGTCTAGAATGACGGCCTTCGCAGGGGTTTTTTTTCCAAAAAAAATAGTGAGCAAAATTGAGCAAAATTTCAATTTCAGTGAGCAAAATTTCAGATCGGTGAGCAAATCGTAAATTTGCTAGTTTACGTTTTATACATCGTTATCGCCAGACGCCTACCCAGAAAAACCTAATTATTGTACTTTTAACGCCAAAAGCGACACATATTAGCACATTTTCGTTCAAAAACACATTTGGTGGGCCAGCGAGGGTCCAAAAGCTACCAAATCTGGAAATATTATAAACATTTTTGCCATTGGGCACCGTAAAATGATACAGTCGTCATTTTTATTGATGTAGAAAAGCATACATGTATGAGGGGGGATGGGGGTAGACCCCCCCTAAATCGAGGACCCGGGGGAGAGGGTCCCCAAAATTTGGGCAAAATTTAGAAAAAAATGGCACTTTTTGGTGAAATTTTTAGAAATTTTTGCAAAATTGTTATTTTTGGTCGATCTGGGGGGGAAGGGTCCCCAAAATTTGGCCGGAGAGACCCCCCAAAATTTTGACCCAGTTACATAATATGTCAGACAGTGTATTATACAAGTAAATGCAGCATAATGTACTCTTGTAGCCATGCATATAAACGCTTAATAACAAGGAAAAATATAAAGGATACAAGGATACAAGGATACAAGAATAAATAAATAAACAGAGTCGCAGGGGTCTGGGGGCGGCAGCCCCCAGGAAAAAATCGAGCATTTTTGGTTTTTAGGGCAAATTTGGCCAATTGGAGACGTATCAGGATTTTTTCGGCCGAGCGATAAAAACTAAAGCGGGGATCCTTGTTGACAATTTCTTCAGGTTCTACCAAAAGGAATAAACCCCCTGGCTACGCCCTTGCGTGCCTATACTTTCCTCATTCGTGAAAGATAAAAGCAAGGAATACTAAGTCATGGAGTTGCAGGGGTCTAGGGGCGGCAGCCCCAAGAAAAAAATTGGGGAATTTTTTCATTTTTTTTTGTCAATTGGAGACCTATAGGAAATTTTTTCAGCCGGACCGTAAAAAACTAAATGGGGTCCCTTCAGAGCGGTGAGCAGAATTTGAGAAAAATTTCAATTTTGGTGAGCAAAATTTCAAAATCGTGAGCATTTGCCCCGTATTTTGCCCAAAAAAAACCATGCGGCCTTGGTTAATTGAACTAGTTTAGTAAATTGTGTTTATTTCAGGGCAACATTGAGGAGAACCCCCGTGGTATGGCCAAATTGCTCAAGGAAGCCGAAAGAGTGAAACAGGTGTTGACGGTCAATACCGATCACTTTGCTCAGGTAATTGATTAATTACTAAATAATGTTGTCATTGACCTAATCATTAGTTAAAGTGTTACAAAAGCATAGTTTTTTGATGGCTATACCGACTGTATAAAACATAGTCCTGATTTGTTGAAGCTAGCACGATATGTTTGACATAATATTTCGTCTCTCCAAATGCCCTAAAATTACATAAATTGGCAAATAGTGTATTTTATTGTTAACTAAAAATTATGTAGATAAGTATTTAAAGCAACATGTCTGTTGAGTGTTACTGGGTCCTGAAATTCGTGAGACTCAACGAGTGATCAACCAAAAAAGGCGTAAATGTAGCGCAGTTTTCAGATAAATTCCAATTTTCACCAAGTTTGGCTCAGATTTTTCGAGAACCTCTCCAGTGGTTACCCAATGTTTTGGAGGGGGCGTCTTGACCCTCCACCCAACATACTGAGAGATTCAGCAGTGCCTTTCAGCACACTTCATCTGAAGAGTTGATCCGACTTATTCTTAATATTTTTTCTTAATTTTAGATTGAAGGCTTGTTTGAAGATATTGATTTTCGACACAAAGTGACTCGAGAAGAATTGGAGGGTCTTTGTTCGGATTTGTTCGCACGGGTTGCAGCGCCCATTGAAACTGCTCTCAAGATGGCTAATATGAAAGTGGTGCGTGCGAAAGCGAAACTGATGCGAAAACCATCCATTATACCATTTCTCACGAAAAATTTGCACTTCGACTTGAATGTGAACCATTCTGTTGAAACGTTCAACAACAGCTTTTTGTTGTAAGATGGTGAATGATTGAATGAATGAAACGATTAGAAAGTTAGACGCACTAATACTATATTAAGAAACCTTTAATAGTCTTTCCCAAAATATTGGTGTCCAGTAGCAGTTAGGAAAGACTTGCAGATTTATTTTATGGTTAGGAAATTACAGTTAGGAATAATTACAATTATTGTAGTGGCAGTAGTCGTGTAAATTAACTTGTATAGTTGTCTAGGGTTGGTTCATTAGTATTCATTCGTAGTACCGTCTTTTTCATTCATCCGCTGAAATTTGCAGAAAAATACGCCACATTTATTTTTTCTGCTTTACCAACTATCAGTTGCTGTTTCAGGACCAAATAGATCAGGTGATACTAATGGGTGGTGGAAGTCGTGTGCCAAAGATACAGGAGGGAATACAGAAGGCTATTAATAAGTAAGGTCTCGTTATGTAATTTTTCATTGAATTGAACATTAACTGTAAGTCAGGACTGTTAAAACTGTTTCTTCAATCTTAGTCTATCAAGTAAAAGTTTCTTAGTCAAATCTATCAAGTAAAATATGGTCTATTTGAATAATTTCAGGTGCTGCAGTCTAATGAGGATACATTAATTAAAAGTCTGACCAAAAATTGCTGGACCAATAGGATAGAATAGAAAACACGTTATTTCATGACGACCAGAACAAATTTCAGTCACCAAGAATACTGCGAGTAGTCGCGAAACTCACGCCACGTATTTTATTTCAGGGTTTAGCGATTCGATTTGTCGTCAGACTTTAGTTAATGCTTATGTGGCGCAACATAATTAGACACGACTACATGGGACTTGTGCTTGTGTTTTTAGCAAAGAACTATCCAAGAGTCTGAATATGGACGAAGCAATAACCCTGGTGCTGCGTATCAGGCTGCGCACTTGAGTAAAGGATTCAAAGTGAAAAAATTCAACATTAAAGATTTGAATCTTGTGCCAGTTAGGGTACGTTTAGTGGAACTTTGACCGTATATGTTACGAGTAATGCCTAGGTTATAATTTTGTCTGTGTGAGTGTTTGTAAGGAACTTTTGGTTTACCTGTGCTGCGAAAAGTGCTCCGTAATGAACTATGTTTATTTTGCACATTCAATCAAAGCCTGCTGCTAGGTTGGCTTATGCACCAAAAACTTGCTTGTTCCGTTACGGGCTGTTCATTTTGGGCTCAAACATTATTGCGTAGTGCGTACGGACAAACAACCATTACGGACATTGTATGAAGTAGGCTTAGCAGATCTCTGCTTCGAATTTTCACTCCGATCTGTTTGTACATTCTCCAACTGAAGTGAGACGTTAGTTACATTTTCCTCGAGTTTGTCAGCAGGTTTTTCAATGTTGTTGAGCAAGTTAGCTTGTTACCTGTTTTTGCGTACTGACCGGTACTGATAAAGTGAAACAGCTGAGCTCTAATGGGCGATTCATACTTTACAGCTTTATGTCCGTTCAGCAGGCGGCAATAAGACGAAATAATCACATCTTGAGCTGATCTTGTAAACTCAGAGGGTGGATTTCACAAAGCTGGTTTTACTAAACCATGGTTTTACGTGCGTTTTTATATTTACGTGATTAGAACATTATTATTTACACCAAATTTGTGTCGTGTATTATCTCGGTATTTTGGACAAAAGTCTGATGAAGAAATACATTGACAGAACACCAGTTTTTGTTTATTTTCTTTAATTATGTTTCTTTTATTGTTTATTTTTAGGTTGATTTTGCCAAAGAAACGGCGGATGGTAAGCCTAGTGACACGGAAATGGTGCACAGAACGTTATTCAGTGCCCGCAATCCAGTGAACCAATAAAAAGTGATGACTTTCAGTCGCCATAGGCACGATTTCAGCATAGCTGTCAACTATGGGGACCAGCAGTTTATGACGCCAAAACAGTGGAAGTAAGCCCAAGCCGTGGTCGTGTGGTTATTTTAACAAAGTAGCGAACTAGCGAATTACATTTAATTTGTATGCTTAAAAATACCTTTTGTCACAGTTGAGGTAGAGTTTTTCGGTGGATTTCACAAAGGTGGTTTTGCTAAACTATGGTTTTACAATTCACATATACGTTTTTATAAAATTTGAACATAATTTTGTTGCGAAATATTGCCTGATTCGTTACGAATGCAGCAGGTTTTCTTAAGTTGACGCTCTGAGTAACTTCCAATAAATCAAATTGCTATAATTTTTCTTTTCTTGCTGATACGTAGTTTTTTGCTCAAGTGTAGCAGAGACAAACATTAGGCACGTCTTTTTGCCAAGTTTGAAACTTCTGGGAGCATTCTAGCAAAATTTATGACAACATCAAAATTGAAATTTTGCAAAACATATCCAAATTTTGAAACAACTTCTTAGATCAGCGGTGCCTTTACCAAATTTAACACTCAATAGCTTCAATTAAACAATAATCTGGCCGATAAAGCATATTTGTCGAATTTTTCATTTAATAGCAACAAATTTCTAGTTATTTTATTTTTTATCAAAAGTGACGTTTTTTTTAGAAAGTCTGTCATATTGAGGCAAATCGTAAAAAATACAATTCGAGCATACTCGGTGCCTCCATATACGTCTGTTCTAACCGTGTGCAAAGTTTCAATTGGATCGGTTTTTGCAGCTGACAGTAATCTTGAAAAAATCGGTACCATAGCTAAACTTAAGAAACCTGAAGTTTGCCTACACATACGTATTTTCCAAAAAATAGAGCTAATTTTTCTGTACAAAAATCGTTGAGACAAGTTTCAGAAGTCAAAAAGTAGGTAACGAAAAATTAGTTTGAAAAATAGTGTAATTTTTTCAATGTTCGTCAACGTATTCTGGAATTTTTTTAGAAAGGTTTGCCTACGCAAACAACTTTTGAAAAGTTGCAACGAGCAATTAGCTACTTCGAACTGTTTTAAAAAGTATCAAAAGCCGTATAGAATTTTTTGGTATAATATCAATTTAAAGATTTTGCCATTGAAAAATTGGTTGAAATTTCAAGTTGAACAAAATTTGACGTTATGTACATCAAATTAAAGCTAGTTTGATTTTAAACGACTTTCTTCTTGAGTTAACCAACGAAAACTTAAAAATTTTATCGCGCAAAGTCGGTTATCCCAGAGCGCCACGGTAAACTGTCTTAGCTATATTGACATTTCAAACCTGCAGCACAGCAAGTCTTTGTTCTGCTGAAATAACTCAAGTTTTAATCAATCTAAAGTCTGACCAGAAAAATCACATGGACCCTGAGCAAAAATAACCACGCGGTTTCTTATCCTACACATGCTTATCCTTCGGTTTAATTCAGTTTACGAAAAGAACGAATTTCAAGCATCAAGAGTACAGCGAGTAGTAGTCACAAATCACGCCACCAATTTTGTCTCAGGGTTTAGCAATTGCTTGTCAGACTTTAGTTCACTGCATATTAGAGGTTACTCCAATTGATTCCTTTTTTTAGTAACTTACCAGTTGTCTATCCAGCTTAAGTATGAAGTTTAAATTATTGGTTACTGCGTGACTAAGCTACCAACTGTTTTATTCAGAGCTCTGGGTGGCTTTAATTTGAGCGTCACCTCCATACAGAATGTCAATAGTGCCATTTTGAAGCACGAAAAGGAAGGTGTGGAATTCAAAGGAGTCAAGCTGCACTTCAAAATGACCGATAGTTCCATTTTATCACTGGATTCAGTGAGTCAATATACTTACTGCAATTTTCAGTAAAATGGGCCCAAAGATATTATTTTGGATTGGAGATGTCTCAGTAGGTTTCCGATTGTTCTGGATAGTTTTTGTTTTATCATTTTCATCGCCGTTTTCTTTATTTATTGCTGTAAATT